>CAUYQG010032128.1:0-48833 GCA_963574415.1 Tarsius wallacei | reverse complement strand
CTTTGCACGTCAGACCTCTGCCTGGGGACAGGCCCCAGGATCTCCCTGAATGTTCTGCAGATTCTTCTCCATCAGCTTTGACTCTCTCTCTCTCTCTCTCTCTCTCTCTCTCTCTCTCTCTCTCTCGCTCTCTCTCTCTCTCTTTGATCTAGTAGAATTTTTTTAAGCTGGTTGCTCTGGTGTTAGGTGCATATATATTTAAAATTGTTACATCTACTTGATAGATTGATCCCTGTATCATTATATAATAACCATCTTTGTCTTTTTGCAATGTTGTTAAATTAGAGTCTGTTTTATTTGATATGAAAATGACTATTCCTGCTGGGGTTTTTTTCCATTTGCATGGAATGTTTTTTCGACCCCTGTACCTTAAGTCTACAGCAGTTGTGTGTGTGTGTGTGTGTGTGTGTGTGTGTGTGTGTGAAGTGAGTCTCTTGAAGGTAGCAGATATTTGGACTATATATTTTTTTATCTACTCTGCCAATCTACATCTTTTTTGTGGGGCATTGAGACCATTTACATTCAGGATTAGTAATAGTAGGTAAGGTACTATTCCATCCATCATGCAGGTGGTTATCTTTTTCCTTTATTTTTTTCTCTATTGTGTTGGTGTTCCATTGGCCCTGTATGCTTTAATTTCAAGCTTTTTTCTACTGGTGTACTTCAAACTTTTGTTTCAGTATTTAGAACTCCTTTGAGTATTTCTTGCTAGTTTAGTGGTGATAAATTCACTCAGCATTTGCTTCTCCAAGAAAGATTTCATTTATCCTTCATTTATGAAACTTCTTTTTGTGGGATACAATGTCCTTGGCTGACTTATTTTGTTTGGGGAGATTGAAGATGGGTCCCCCGTCCCTTCTTGCTGGTAGGGTTTCTTCTGAGAAGTTGGCTGTTAGTCTGAGATGTTTAACTTTCTACATTACTTGATGCTTTTGTCTCACATCTCTTAAAATTATTTTCTTCCCATTAACTCCACATAAACTGATGATTGTATGCCTTGCGGATGACCTTTTTGCAATATATCCAATGAATCTTCTAGGGGTTCCTTGGACTTCTTGTTTCTGGATGTTTAAATTTCTGGAAAGGCTAGGGAAGTTTTCCTCCATTATTCCCTCAAACAGGATTCCAAAACCAGTTGCTTTTTCTTCTTCAGGAACAGTTATGATCCTTAGTTTCAGATGTTTTATACAATCCGCTTTTCTTGGAGACTTTGCTCTGTTCCCTTGACTTCTTTTTTCTTTATTGTTTTCTGATTGGGTTAATTCAAATGCCTTGTCTCCAAGTTCTGAGATCCTTTCTTCTACTTATTCTATTCTACTATTAAATTTTTCTGCTGCATTGTGTACTTCTCTAAATGATTCTTTCATTTCCAGAATTTCAGCTTGTTTTTGTTGTTGTTTTGTTTTGTTTTTTAACAAGGTGTCTGTCTCTCTGGAGAATTTTTCATGTCCTGAATATATATTTTTTAATTTCTTTATGTTGGTTTTCAACTTTCTCCTGAATCTCATTCAGTAGTTCTATAATCAACCTTTTGGATTTTATCTCTGAAATTTTAAAGATTTATTTGGTTAATGCCCACTGTTGCAGTGTTAGTGTGGTCACTTGGGGGTGTTCAAAGAGCCTGTATTTTCATATTGTCAGAATTATTTTTCTGGTTCCTTCTCATTAGGTAGACTATTTCCAATTATTTGAGGTTGGCAAGGAGCTAACATAAGCACTGTAGGGGTACCTTGGTTATATAAAGCCTTGGTGTGGTGAACTTCTCAACTGCCTGTTGTGGTTGTCCTGTGCTGGCTACCTGCATAGGCTCAAGGTCCTGAGTGGCCATGTGGCTTGAATAAGGGTGTCAGTTGGCATCTAGGATCAGACCTTCCACAAAGCTGAGGTATCATATCAGATGTAATGGGCCATCATGAACTGACCAGGAGGTGAGGCTTGTAGGAAAGAACCAGTGCAAAGGTGTCTGTGGGCTTTCTGCTTGATGTGTGTTGCTCCAAGGAAGTGCCCAGCTAACCCAAGTAGTGGGCTGGGCTGTGGGAATTACCCAAGTTACCTATCCACTTTTAGCCTTGGAGGGGGATGAGAGGGAAAGGACCTCAAGCTCCTCACCTGTGTGTACAATTGGCTACCACAGTGGAAATTGGGAGGGAGTACCCAGCCACTGGGGTAATGTCTCTTCCACTGCATCCAGAGGCTGTTCGTGGTCTGTGCTGTGATCTGGGTGACAGTCTGGCTAGTTCCAACCTAGGTTGATTGATTTTTCTCTTCTTTGCACTATGTGGTTATTATTGCTTCTTTGACGAGTCATGCCGACCCTATTTGCCTCTGGATGCTGAGCAAACTCTCTCTATCTTGGTTCACTCCATAGGAAAAACACACTCTGACTGCCACTCATCAGCTATCTTCTGAAGCTGTTTTGTTTTTTTTTAAAGATACAGTAGAAACACTGCTTTTATGTTATCTTTTCTGTATCAAGAATCAAGGCTCATGTCACTAATAATCCATCCTCCCTCAGGCAATGAAGTTTAAATTAATATACTTTCACAAGAGATTATGATCTCACCTTCATGCTCCAAAAGTGAGGTACTAGCATTCCATGTTGAAAAAATAATGGAATTTTTCAGGGAGGACCAAAAAAAAAAAAAAAAAAGGAGTTTTTCTGTAGGAAAAAAAAAAACCAAACTCTAATGCATAAAACTCTGATGCACAATCATAATCTGTCATTCAAAGGATGATGAAAACATGGTTGCTGAATCTGAGGACTTAGAATATATATTAGGAACATTTAGAGAAAAATATTTCTAGATCTAAATTATAATTAATATAAGATCCTTGAAATATAAATGATAGGTTACAAAACGGAACATCACAAATTAAAACAATAGCTATCTGGCTCTGGGTTTCTGGCCAGATTGATCTTTAAAATTCCTTATGAATGTGGGTGCTTCAAAGTCTTGTTGTTCCAAGCATTGTTCACTGACCAGCTGCATGGGCATCATCTGATAACTTGGAAATGCAGACAGCTCAGTCACCACCTCGGGCCAACTGAATCACTATCCTTTTAATAAGCTCCACATGTGCTTCCTACACAAATTAAAGTTCAAAATGCATGGTTCTAGCACAGTTCCAAATAACACATACAGAGGATCCATTAAGAAATTGATAGGGCTTGAGGACGCAAGGTTGTCCTGGGCTCGAGTCTCTATCTCCAGATTTGGTACACTATTTCCTGAACATGTTAAACTGAAATGAAGATGTGACTCTAGTTGATGCTAAGCTTGTAACTTTTTCCTTTAATGCACACTCATGGGTTGTTGATTTACAATTTCCTGAATTATGACATAAGGGAGGAAAATAAAAAGCCAGTGCCCTAGCAAGAACTGAGCTTTCTAGGAATGGTGAGACAGTGTTCCGGGAAGCTATGTGTCCTCACATTTGGGATCCTAGTGGTCAACATGTATGTTACATCTGTTCCTGCACTTCTTGGTTATTACAGGTTTTATATGCTTGGCTGACTAAAATTAGAAACAATCTAATTTAACAGTAAATATTAGAAGAGAAGAAACACAGTCTCTTCTATACTAATGATCAGCCCAACAAAAGCACTACATCCTCTTAAATTGCACTTAGTTTAATGTTTTCATTCCACTGATACGTAGCTGATTTCATGTAGTTCTTTATTAGCTAACGTTAAATGAACAAGTTTCTATAGTCCCATTTTCACTGTTCAGAAGTTATGCTAGTTTTAACACTGGTATCCAAGTTGAAAAAAATGAATATGTTGGCCAACAGAGATTTGGAATATAACACTCTAATTATAATGTTGATTATTCAGAGGGTGCTGTTGGATAGTAATTTACTCATTACCTATTGTCTCATTTAATTCTCATAGATATATAAAGTAGATAATCTTGTAATCTCATTTGCAGATAATAAACAGAAGTTGAGAGGCCTGGTGTAAAAAAAAAAGCACAGGCTCTGGAAAATTTTGTTGGAATCAAATCTCATCTCAACCATTTATTAGCTGATGTATCAAGTAGAGACAATAGTAATAATGTACTTTTAGTGTTGCTGAAAAAGTAAAAAAAAAAAAAACCTCATGCACATAAAGCATATGAAACAGTATCTGATGTGTTATAGGCAGTCAATAAATATCATCATTTTGAGCAACTTTTTCTAAGGAAACATTGTTAGTGTTGGAGCCAAGATGCAAAGGAATGTCTATTAGACTTAGGAGCCTAAAGGCCTACCACTACATTATATTACCTATGCTTTCCCTAATGCTTCCTAAAACGTGGTAAAATACAAGATAATGAAGCAAGAATCTACAATTTTAATTGTAAAACCTGAATTTTCATTTGCCTGCAGTTCATATTCCTAGATTTGTAGTAAATGAGATAGAAAACAAACAAACTATATTTTCTTTGTTGAGCAATTACTTTTTATTAATGAAAAGTTCATGAAGTAAATATTTTCAAAGAATATATGCAGAATATCTCTTGCTGAGCTAACACATGTTTTGCAGTTAAGCACCAACATTGAAAGCATCCATATCAAGTTTGTTTGTTTAGCTGGAGTTAAATACTGATGCCCCTTATGTGTGCAATGTTTTATAGTTTCTAGGTGTTTATATAACAAGGTGTGATATAGGAATATTTATATTTTTAGCCTTTTTAAGTAGGTGATAATACAAAGGTTAACATGGTGAAGTTTACATAAAAGTCTGAAATAACATGTTGAGAATTCTGAAGCAATTTATTTGAAATTTTCCCAACAAATGTTGTCTTTGACACAAGAAATAATGATATACAAGTTTGGTGGAATAATTTAAGGCTATTTGGGGAGAAAGGTAACTTACAATAACAAGACTTGAAATCATCTAAACTTATCTAATACTAGATGGCTATAGGATGAACATTTACATTTTTCAATTATTTATGATTCACTACAATTCTTTGTGTTATGTTTTTTCTTCTTAGTTTCTCTAAGTTTTATGAAGGGAGGGTCTATGTTTACCTCGCTCACTTTTGTGTACTCACCTAGCCCAGTGCCTAGGTATTTGTTGTCATCCCACAAAGTTTCGTAGGTCTTCACTCAGCATATCAAAAAAATGTAGAAATACTGACAATTTTTGACCAGTTTAATTCCTGTAATTTATCTCATTCAAATTACTTTCCTAATTATTTTTCTATTATTTAATTTTCTGCATATAAAAGGACAAAGTTGGACACTCATGGTGGCTCACACCTATAATCCCAGCACTTTGGGAGACCAAGGTGGGACAATTGCTTGAGCCCAAGAGTTCAAGACCAATCTAGACAACATAGCAAGATGTCATATCTGCAAATAATAATAATAATAATAGCCAGGTGGGGTGGCACACACTTGTAGTACCAACTACTTGGGAGGCTGAGGCAGAAGGATCGCCTGAACCCAGGAGGTCAAGGCTGCAATGAGCCATGGTCATGCTACTGCACTCCAACCTGGGCAAAAGTATGAGACTCGACTCAAAAAAAGTGCAAAGTAGTATTGTCCAAGTTCTTAGTATTAAAATAATAGCAGCCAAGGTCAGTGACTCACACCTATAATCCCAATCTTTTGAGAGGGCTAGATGCAAGGATCACTTAAGGATAGGAGTTTGAGAGCAGTCTGGGCAATACAGCAAGATCCCATCCTCTACAAAAAATTAAACATTAGCCAGCTGGGTGTGGTGGCATACACCTGTAGTTCCAGCTACTTGGGAGGCTGAAGCAAAATAATTGCTTGAGCCCAGGAGATTGAGGCTACAGTGATCTATTGTCACATCTCTACAATTCTACCTGGGCAACAGAGCAAGACTTTGTCTCTCAGACGCCGACCCCCCCCAAAAAAACCAAAATACAAAAAAAAAAAAAAAAAACCCCAAACAATGAATACATACATACATAAATAAATATTTAAAATAAAATGCTAATAGCATTACCAACATTCTAAATATACACAAAATTACCTAAAATTTAATTTCTTATGATACATTTATTGGAAAATTGTGTGGTTATCACTGTTTTACAGATGAGAAAACCGAAAACTTAAATCATATTGCTGAGCCAGAACTTCAACTAAATTGTGCCATTTTCATCAGATTTTCCCCCTGAGTTGTTTGATAGAGACAAATATCTCCACCTTTCTCTGCTACTAGAGATGCTGTCCTTATATAATTCCCTACATATTGTTTTTTGTTTTGCATTCAGCTCATCAATAGGCATTGCACACTATATAATAATCTGCATAAAAATTTATGCTGATTCTAAAAAGTGGAGCTTGCCATGATTTGAAGAGATAGACATGCTGACATAGAAACTGAAATAACTTTCAAAAGCAACACACTATTAAGCATGAGACTATGAAGTATAACCTAAAATTATATGCATATTCAAAAACAGAAGTAGTCGAGATAAACTATTAAGAGCAACATTCTAGAGGTGCAACTCAAGAATTACAAGGATAGACAAAATGACTGCACATGTTCCCTTCTGGTATTATCATTTGCTCCATTCTGATGTGAAATAATCACCTCCAAATTAGTCAATGATTTATGATTTTAATAAAATTCTATGGAATTATCCTTACAGTCAATTTTTAATTATCCCTTCACTTATCTTACTGGATCATGACATTTGCTCATTAGGACCTTCCATTAGAAGATAAATAAAACCACAGTACAGAATGGCACCTTGTAAACAGCTATTTTTAAGGGCAATAAGTTACCTGTCACCAGAAATAGAGTCTGATGGAATATAGCAAATATAAATAAAATAGTTTACTTTTAATATAAAGTTAATAAAATAACCACAAAACCTTTTTTAATGGAAACATTCTGGATAAAAAAAAACACAAAACAGAAAAACTAACCTATGCTGATGATTCTCATTTTTTCAAACTTAGCCACAAAATAAAAATGTAAAAGGTTGCTGTTACTCTCTTCACAAGCTCTATGGCTATTATTAATCTAATAGGATTAAAATTGAGTAAGATAAGTTTTCTTCATATAAATTCAGATTTATTTTAAGCATAAGAACATGATATGGGCATAATCTGTCTGTCTCCAACTTCCATATCACTTTCGAATCCTCATCTCAAATTTTTTGCTACTTGGTAAATATTCATACATAAATTTGTTTCAGTTTCTCATATGTAGCAAATACACACAGACACAAACACATGCACACACGTATATAATTATATACACAAATTACATAACTATATGTGGGTGTTTGTGCATATGCATGTGCATATATATATATATATATATCATTTTTTGTATCTTAACATTTTATCCTCTCTAATATAGCATAATGGAGTCAGCATAAAATCCAGAATCAAATCCAAATTCTACCATATCCTAACTGTTTGTCTTTAGGTTTTCCTTAACCTTTCTGAGCATCACCTTTCATAATAGTTCAAATGGACGAGTAACACTGAATGACTATGCAAATTAGAAATTATATATGCAGTGTCCACTATGGTATAAAATGGAAGGCAAGTTCTCATTAAGGAATAACAAATTGTTGTTGCTATACTTCCCCAAATATGCTCTTCCTCTTGAATTGCTTTTGTTTCAGTAATGTCATTAACACTTATCCTAATACTTGACTTAAAATCTTGAAACTATCTAGGATAATCCCCCTCCACACTGAATCAAAGGCAAAGTGCTATAAATTTTTCCCTTGGAATACACCATGAATACTTTCCCAATGCACTATCTCCTGTGTTATGGTTACCATATTGTCTTCAGAGCGAACTACCATAAGTACTTTGATAGTCTCCTTCCCTTTAGTCTTGCTATGTTTAAAGTTTTCTATATATTACAATTTGAAATGAGTATTGCTTTCCTTTTTTTAAAATCTATTGCTACAAACTCTTCATGGCTCTATAATAGCCTAAATAAACAAACAAACAAAACTCCAAAGTCCATGATGATTTGGGCCTGATATACTTTTTAGTCTAATTTTTGAAATCTTCCGTCATTCACCCAAACAAACCATTTATTGAACAGACGTTATACTCAAAGCACTGATCCTGGCTATAGCAACACTACTGGGAACAATTTACTCATGGTTCATGCCAATGGGGAGCTTTCTTTTTAGTGATAGATAACATCATTAAACAGCTAATCGTAAATTCTATATGTGATACGTACTATGTATAAATAAGTATACTTTAGGTACTGACCTTATCTTAGAGTCTGGGGATGCTTCCCTGAGGAAGTGATATTTGAACTAAAATTCAAAGATAAGTCGCAGGAGTAGAGAGGAGATGATGGTGTAAGTGCAATTTTAGCATAGAAAACGGCATAGCATGTGGGAGCACATATCCTATGCTTCAAGCCATATGAATTATTTATGTATTTTAAATCTGTATTTTTCTCCACCCAAAGTTTGTGTGTATTTTTCCTTTTACCTGGAATGTTAACCATACCGAAGTTACTGCTTCGTGGCCCGAATTATGTCCAGAAAAAAAAATAAAAGCTTTATTTATGAAGTAAATACTTCTCTTAAAAATTCCTTTTAACCATATAAGCAAAAGATGACTTGATGTGATACTATGCACTACTGTACTAAAATGAAAAACCAACTTTTTCTATAGTGGAAATATTAATGATTCATGGAATTCTTCTGCTAAGGAACTTTTTCTACTTCATTTCAAATATTCATCATCTAGTTGTAATATAATATTCATTCAATTCAGAATATATTTGCATTTTCTTTGCTAAAAAAATAATCACCCATTAGTATTCTACGCTGCCTTTAGGAAATTGCTGGTGTATGACTGTGTCAGGAGATTGAGCCTCAGTAAGTAACTTTGATATTAGAAATTGCTTTGAGGGAGACATTTCTAATGTCATCAGATATCTCCCCTCAATAAATTCTTCAATCTTTATCAAAATAAAACTATATTTTCCATAGTCAACAAGACAAAAGCAAGACAGATTATATTTTAAAAAACAGTGCACATTTTAAAAAATGCAGCCACTCTAAATATATTAACCATTGGACAGTGATGAATTAGGGTTACACACAAGCACATTTAAACAGCAACCATTATCTCCATTACTCATCTATCTTAGAATTTCTAGGGTCAAGTAGTCTTACAAAAAAAAAATTTAGTGTAATAAGACCTCTTCCAAAAGCTTTTAGAAGTATTGTTTTACTTTTCAAATAGAAATCATTTATTCTTTTAGTGAAAAAATGGTGTTCAATTAATACTGATGATAGTTTTTACCTTTATGAAACTCTCCTCTCCAGCCTTTGTGACCATGTACTTAATGCCTTTGAATATAAATCTCTCACTTTTTAAAAATATGTGCAGTAGGAATTTATTAAATACATGCTGATCTAAAAAATAAGGGGTGTGAAGCAGATTCCTAAGATTCTATATATTGCCAACATCAAGTGCTTTTCATTGTCGTTGTTATTGAAATCATAACAACCTTAAGCAATATGTGTTCAGCCCGGGTTGAGAAAGGCAAAAGGAGTCAATGATTCTCAGACCAAAAGAAGAAAATTCCTTGAAGGAGGTGAGATTTGGTGTTTGGGGGAGAAAGTCTTGTGCTCAAAAACAACATTTTGAATTGTCTTTCTTAATTGTGCTATCTGTCCCAGTCTTTCTTAGACTTCACAGAATGATGGACTAATTAGGGGTATTTTATTTATTTGTTTGCTTTAAATAAGAACATTTCCTTGTGGTTGCTATAGAGTTGGGCAGAATTTATATTAGCCTGGTTAAAATACAGTACTCCAAATTTTATAGGTAGTCACAAGAATAAACAAGAATTTTTAAGTGCTGTGCACAAAAGTGAATCCAGAAAAAATTAATATAGTGTGCACATTTGTAAAGTTATATTTTTTTAATTTTAGAATTCAACAGCAAATTTCTGTGTTAGATCTTTGTGGTAACAGAGATTGAGGGCTTCTGGTGAGATTGCAAACTTGCAAAGGGAAATAAGCCAGTTTTTATTGTAACCAGAGAAAAGTTTGCTAAAAACAAAAAGCTGTTACTAATATAACTTACAATATTTTAGAAAAATTATTTAAATTCTAAATATAAATGATTTCATTTTATAAAATATAAGCATGAGTGGGACATAACAAGAGTTTCATCAATCATTTACAAATGCTTATTATTAGTAACAAAGTTTTTCAGAGAGTTAATATCACCTTAAAATATTAGATTACCCCTTTGGATGAGACTCAGAATCCAGTAAAATATATTTGAAAAATCAAGATGTTCATAGAAGGAAAAAATGATTAATGAAAACACTCTAGGTTGAAAAACAATGGAAATGACATCAATTGGCTATAATCTGTCAGGAAGCAATGCTGTATGAATATTTCCACATTTCTGCATGGTCAGTGCATTATGAGAAAAGAAAACGAGAAATTCAAAACAAACACTTTCTGACAGACCTGCATATATCTCCCCTAGAGCCATTAATTTATGTTGCAATGAGTAATAAACCTGGTAACTTTCATTTTTCTTGCCCAAAGAACAAATACAATGAATAGAAAACAGTTACAAACATGGCAGTTATTAATCCATCAGTACCAATGTTTTCTTGTAATGGTAATGATCTAAATACACCAATTAAAAGACAGAGACTGTCAGAGTAAATAAAAAAAAAACAGTACTCAATTTTATATTGTCTATGTGAATTCACTTTAAATATAAAGACTGAGACAGGATAAATATAAAGAAATGGAGAATGATATACCATGCTAATATTAATTTGTTAAAAAGAAGGAATAGCTATATGAATCTCAGATCAACTAGACTTCAGATCTAAACTATTATCAGAGACAAAGAAGGAAACTACATAATGATAAAATAATAAATATTTAGCCAGCCATGGTGGCTCATGCCTGTAATTCCAGCACTTTGAGAGGCTGAAGCCAGAGGATTGCTTGAGCCCAGGAGTTTGAAACCAGCTGGGCAACATAGTGAGACCTCATCTCTTTAAAACATAAAAAAAAATTAGCTGGACATGGTGAGCGCCTATAGTCCCAGCTACTTGGGAGGCTGAGGTAGAAGATCTATTGAACCTAGGAGGTTGAAGCTGTGGTGAGCCATGATCATGCCACAGCACTCTAGCCTGGGTTACAGAGTGAGAATCCCACTCAAAAATAAAAATAAGAATAAGAATAATAAAAAGAGTAAATTCTTTAAGTAGACACAGCAATCTTAAATGTCTAAGTACTTAATAAGTGAATGTGGAAATATTGAGGTAAAACTGATATACATGAAAAGGAAAACAGACAAATCCATTGTTAAAGTTGGAGATTTCAACCCCTCTCTTTCAATAATTGATAGATCAAGCAGACAGGAAATCAGTAACGATATAGTTGAACTAAACAGCATCATAAATTAACTTGATATATTTGGCATTTATAAAATACTCTATCCAACAACAGCAGAATACACATTCTTCTTGAGTTCACATGGAATGTTTACCAACACAGACCACATTATGGACCACAAAGCACAACTTAATATATATATTAATATATATTAATATATATTAATATATATTTATATATATAAAACATAGAGAGTAGTTTTTCAGACCATAATGGAAATAAACTAAAAATCAATAACAGAATAGTGGTTTGAAAATCTCTAAATATTTGAAAATTAAACATCATATTTTGAGGTAAATGATAAATCAAAAAGAATTCTCAAAATAAATTTTAAAATATTTTTAACTAAATGAAACTTGTAGCCTTTAACTTTATACAAATAAAAAGATTAAGAAAAATAAAATGAAGATACAACTAACCAAAATTTATGAGATGTAGCAAAAGTAACGCTGTAAGGAAATTTATAGTATTAGTTACATTTGTTGGAAAAAACAGAAAGATCTGAATTCCTAATATTCTGAGAAGCTAGAGAAAGAACATCAAGTTATATCTAAAGAAGAAAAAAAGAGAGAAGATATATTAAATTTTACAGCAGAAATCAGTGAAATTGAAAGGAGGAAAATCAGAGAAAAAAACATCAAAGCTGATTCTCTGAAAAGTTCAAGAAAATGGATAAACCACTAATCATGCTAGCCAAAAAGAGAGAGAGAGAGAGAGACGCACAAATTTCCAATATCAAAAGTGAAATATTAATCCCATGAACATTAGATAGTAATAAGGCAATATTATAAATTGCTCTATGCTCAATAATTGCATAAATTATATGAAATTGACAAATTCCTTGTAAGAAACAAATCACCGAAACTCATACAAGGAGAAATAGATAATCTAAATAGGTCTATAGCTATTAAATACAATTAATGGATTATCAATAACATTCTAATAACAAAAGCAAGAGGCCCTGAAGTTTTCATCAGTAAATTCTACCAAAAGTTTAAGAGAAAAAAATCAGTCTTCCAATCTGTTTCAGCAAACAGAAGTAGAAGGAATACTTCCTATCACATACTAGAAGGCCTGCATTGAATTACTACCAAAACCAAATAGACATTATAGCAAAGAAAAGCTATACATCAATATGTCTCTTCAATATATATGCAAAAATGTTTAATGAACTATTAGCAAACTGAATCCAACAATGCATTGTATATATGAATATCATATCTTATCATATACAAATGGAATTTACCCCAGGTATGCATTGCTGGTTCAACATTTGGATATTAAACAGTGCAATCCACCACATCAAAAGGCTAAAGAAGAATAATCATGTCAATATTAATTGATATAGAATAAGCATCTGGCAAAATCCAACACTCATTCATGATAAAAACTGTCAGCATACTTATAATAAAGACGGCCTTCCTAAGCATGACAAAAGAATATCCACAGAAAGTCTATAGCTGACATCATAGTTAATGGTGAAAAACTGGGTACTCACCCCCAAAATATCATAAACGCTATTTTCTGAACTAAGTTTAGTATTTGCAACATGGGAAATATAATAGGCTTTTTACTTTCTGAACTTTCTCATTTTAGGTCCTCTTTCCATGTTTTACTTGAAGTAATTCTAACATTGATTATAACACATAATAAATATAAGTAGAATTTTGAGTGGATATATATACGAGGTTGGCCCAAAAACAATTTATTTATAAAAATTGTGTATTTATTCTTACATGCTTAAACTTCAGTCACCTTCAAAGTACTCATTTGATGCAGTACACCTGAGATGCTTTTTCTATGGCTCAAAACAGTTTTTAATGCATCAATTTTGATGTCTTTTAGTGCTTCTCTTTTTTATTTTTATTTTTTATGTTTTTTGTTTCACCTCTTTCACATCAGCAAAACATTTCTTTTTGAGAACTTTTTTATTCGGGGAAACATAACAAAGTTGCTGGAGGTGAGATTGAGTGAATAGGGAGTGTGGGGCACAAGGGTCATGCTATTTTTGGTCAAAAACTGCTGAACACTCAGCATGGTGTGGGCAGGCGCACTCATAAATCACCCATGATGCAATGGGCAAATGCACTGAAAGAATCTCCAGGCCTGGCGTGGTGGCTCACACCTGTAATCCCAGCACTTTGGGAGGCAGAGAAGATTGCCTGAGTCCAGGGGTTTGAGACCAGCCTGGCCAAGTTGGTGAGATCTCATCTCTACAATAAATCAAAAAATTAGCTGGGCATGGTGACGCACGCCAGTGGTTCCAGCTACTTGGAAGGCTGAGGCGGAAGGATTGCCTGAGTCTAGCAGGTCGTGTGGTGGCCGTGAGCATGCCACTATACTCCAGCCTGGGCAGGAGTAAAATTACGACAAAAAAAAAAAAAGGAAGTATCTCAAAAACAAAATTCCACTGAAGCCAAATGCAGCTTCTCACAACAATGCTAGCTGGTATACTGATGCTGATGGATTCCTAGAACACTTACCCAGCAGGGGAAGACAGTACTACAAGGGTTCTGCCCTAAAGCCAATTCAGGCTTATTTTGGGTCTGCTCTCATATTAGACTTACACTGTAGACTTAATAGACTCTAAGCTTAAGCGTATAGTGTGACTTTGTCTTTTGTCTGATACAAAATAGATACTCTCGAAATTAATGAAAGAATGACAGATTGCAAACCATCCTAATTTATTAGTCAGTTTAAGTCAAATTCTTTATCTAAATGGCTTGTATATATACATGCATTTGATTACAATGTATTAATGTTCCTAAAAATACTTTGCCAGTTGGGGAAAGTGAGTTGCAGTTTTTCCCCCTCCAAGGTACTCAAACCACATTTTATTCAATCACTTAACGACTTTATTCCTTCCTATGATTATTCTATTCTTACTTATCTCCGCCAATATAAAATTCCTCACAATGGCTCATGTTTTCTATTCCTCCATTACCTCTCTGACTTCATTTCTTGCCACATTCATACTTATTGAGACTATCTAGATCCTCTTTTTACTCAGAGCTTGGAAATTCCTGTTCCAGGCAACTACATGGTTCCTTCCCTCCTCATCTTTCACTTTTCACTTAAATGTCAAGTTTTCAGTCAGAAGCTTTCCTTATTTTACTTAAAACTGCATCTCATACATACACATTTCCTACTCCTGCTTTGTGTTTTTATTTTTCTTCATACTCTTTTTACTGTCTTATTATCAGTTTTTCTCTCACTGGGCTATAAAGTCCATGAAGGCAGGGATTTTACAATTGTTCTTTACACATATAAAACGAATTGCTGTGATTTCAGGAATTGTATTGGAATTGCAAATATCATTATCTTAATATAATTCCAAATTTTGGTAATTATTAAAGAAATGCAAATTCTTTTCAATGTTCTAACTCAGAAATAACAAACCTGCTCTGAATCTCACCTTTCCATTCCCACCCAAATTGTAGTAAATATATTGTTAGACATTTGGTGGATTTTCTTTCATATATATTTATACACAAAAGAATCATACTGTAATTCATTTGGTTCTGTTTATGATAAACTCCCTGGCAAAAGGAAAAACTCTTTTTAGTATTTACTTATTTTATTTTTATTATAAGTAATGTATTCACAAGCTCACTGAGATGAATATCTCCAGCAAATATGTCAATATTTTTATGATACTTTTTGAATATACATTTAACTAGAAGCCCGCTTTTTTCTCACCATTATTTAGGAAATGCGATCAACAAACTTGAAAAAATGCAAGTGCACACAACACTTTAAAATTACAGACTAGTGGTGATAATACACAGAAAATGATACTTTATAAATTATTTCTAAAGAACTAGTGAAACCTACTTAATTTTAAAAATAAATCAAATATGTTTATCTCAGAGACTATGAAAGAAAAATGTAATGGGAGAAATTATCTGAAACTAAATGTAAGAAAAAACACAGACTTCAAAGAAGTAACACATACTTCAAAGCAAATCAAGAGACTCTTTAGGCAACATACCCTAAAAGTCCCTGTTTGTCTAATTATTGCATTTTTTAAAACAACTTTATTTTTCTCTCATTTTTTTATATTATAAAGTTGTGGGGTACAAGTCAGAGTTAGGCATAAAAACGTTGATTATGCAGGTACCCTTGCTGATAAGGTATGCCCCTCCCTTCCTTTGCAGTTTTTCTCAACTGCCAATCCCACCCCTCCTTCCCTGGCAGTTTTCCACTATTGCCAATCCATTTCTTATAGTATTATAATTGTTCAAGGTCCGTTTATGAATGAGAACAAATAGTACTCTGTTCTTGGTTTCTGTGATAGATCACTGAGTATGATCGACTCTAATTCCATTCAAGTTGCTGCAAAGTCCATATGTTTGCCCTTCTTTATGGCTGCATAATATTCTGTTGTGTATATGTACCACATTTTTTTTATTCAGTCCCCCTTTGATGGGCAGCATGGTTGGTTCCATGTTTTTGCTATTGTGAATAGAGCTGCAACAAGCATGCGTGTGCAGGTATCTTTTTTGTAGAATGATTTGAGTTCCTCCGGGTATATTCCCAATACGGGAATTATTGGGTCATATGGAAGGTCAATTTCTAGTTCTTTTGGAAATCGCCACACTGTCTTCCAAAGAGATCGAGCTAGTTTGCATTCCCTCCAGCAGTGTAGAAACATTCCTTTTTCTCCGCATCCTCGCCAGCATCTGTTGTGCTTGTTTTATTAATGATAGCCATTCTTACTTACTGGAGTTTGGTGGTATTGCAATATAATTTTAATTTGCATTTCTCTGATGATTAGTGAAGTTGGGCATTTTTTCATGTGTCTGTTGGCTGCTTGTATGTCTTCTTTTGAGAGTGTCTATTCATGTCTTTTGCTCACTTAATGGGGCTGTTTGTTTTTTATCGTTCAGCGCGTTTGAGTTCTGTGTAGATCCTGGATGTTTGGCTTAGGTCAGATATGCAGTTCCCCATTAAATTATATTTTATATTCTGTGAGACTTTCAAACAATAGAGTGTGGTGATCAAATGTTAACTTTTAAAAATCACAAATTTGTCAAAATTGTAGAGCTTGAAGTATCCTTACAGACCTAGAAAATACTCTTTTTTTATAAACAAGGGAATTGTGGCTAAGAGGTGTAATTTATCATTGAATAAACTTAAAAAGCGACTTACGCAAATTTTTAAAGTGTCACTCATGTATAACCTTAAGAATATGGTAATAATGATTTATTATGCCAGTTATTAACCCTATCAGATTTACAACCACTTCCTCTAATTGGCATAGTGACACTATAGCTGACTCTCATGCTTAAAGCTCAAATAAGCACCTACTCCAGATAACACAATCTATCATGCAACATATAATCAGAAATTGCTTTATTTGGTTAAGCCACTGTCAGTTCTATTTAGGAGCAGGAAAAGAAGTGCAGGCTTAGGAAAGAAAGCAAGGAGAAAAATTTTATCTATACCATCTTAAACATCACATGCATAAGAAATAAATGCTTTGAAGACCTGTGGTAGCTACCAATGACAATCGACTGAAGTTGGCCTTGCTACTTGGATATTTCACCTAAAGGAAGTATAACGTAGGTATCTTATTTTATTCATGAAATACATAAAATGGGAACTTACTAGAGGCTAAGCCATGGGAAATAAAATCAAGTACTCTGGACCCTCATATTTTTTTAACCTTGAAGGGTAGAATAAAGACTGCATTACTATCAGTTGTACAAAATACTTGTTGAAAATAATATAAAGAAAACAGTGTTATAAATTGTTATTTACTAGAAAGTTTCCACAAGGATGTTTCACAATAAGAACCAGAGTGAGAAGAACTGCTATTTCCTGGAAGTTTCTTGAACTTCTCTCTGAGGGAAACCCATGAGTTCAAAGTAAGGCATAGAAATTCTTGGTCTCCTGGAAAGCAGGAAGCAGCAGAAGTTCCAAAGACAATTTCCAGCAAGAGGACAGAGTGGCATGATGTGCTTTTTATTTATCAGGCAAAAATGAGGGCAAGAAGAAGGTGAGGTGGCTTAATCCAGGCAAAGAGGAAAAGATACAGATGAAGTGAAGTTAGAGAAATAATTTCTGGGGCTGACATGAATGGAGAACTTTGGGAAAATCTTTTAGAGGAATTCTGAAGTAGTGTGTGCATTTTATGATATAATCTATAAAAAAAACCCCACTTTATTCTATAAGATAATTAGATGTATATTTTTTAAATGCTATTCTCTATAGAATTGAAATTACATATGCTTATACCTGGCTTCTACATAAACTAACCCAAAGTTCTTAAAGAGTTAGATGAAGGGAATTTCTGAAAGCTAAAGCCATCTTGGAATGTTTCATGAAGGGGGCCTTTGATCTATGAATGAAGAGCTGAGTAATATTTCAGCAAATGAGAATGGAAACTGGTGGAATACCGCAAATGAAAACAATGTAAAATTTTACATGGTGAATTTGTGTGAATTATTATAGTTCAAACATTCTCCAATGTAGTGATATAAAATATGAGACCAAAATGTTAGTAGTGCCATTTCTTAAAAATCCTATAATTTCAGCTGTCAGAATTTCAGATGATAGGCAAGAGAGTCTTACAACAAAGGCTTAAGAAAGGATTCAAATGGGAATGTGCAGGAAGGGTTGAAGAAAAGCAGAATCAAAATGATTTCCTGCAATAAGGGTGTTTTGGTACCAATAAATGGGATGCTGTTGTAAAAAAAATCTAAAAATGTGAAACTGGTAAGTGTGCAGAGGTTAGAATTTAAGGAGCATGATAGAAAAGTTGTCTATCATTTGATACTTTTTAAACATTGTCTTTTATATCATTCTGTTTTTCTTATTAGTACTTGTGAGTAAGTAAATATATGACTTCAATGTTGGGAAAATATTTTCTCTCATAACAAACTGATATTTTAAAAAATCTTTATATATTAAAAGCAGTTTAATTGATTGTTTCCTTTTTTGATGTTTGCCAGAAAGCTCACAGTTAAATTTTTATTCAGTTAGAATAACCATCTTTAGCCTTGGTTTTTGTAGAAAAATTATATTCGCTTTCCATTAGAGGGCTCTTGTTTTATTCTTAATTTAATGGCCCTATTATACTTGGTCATTTATATGTAAATCACAGAAAATCTTTCTGGAAGTGGGAAGACAGGAAGAAAAGAGAAGAAAACTAACATAGATTCAGCATTTACATGTTGTTCCAGAAACAAAATGATTAAAATGTCTCTGCAGAATAGCTATAATTCTTAGTCTATAAATGAGAAAGCCTCCAAAAGGCTTAGTACCTTACCAGTGACTGCTCCCTCAATAGTTTCAGCACTAGGACTGCCTGCTTTCCAGTAGAGCCCTTATTGAAGTCACACAAATCACTCAAGCTTGCTAAATATGAATCATAAGGTTAGCTGGTAATCAAGGAAAATTCTATTTTCCCCTCCTCGGCCCAGAATTATTTAGTGACAGTCATTTGATGAATGTCTGACTACTACTGATTACCATGCCTTTAGAAACTGTCAATTTAATGTAAAAGATACCCAGACATCTCTGAAATTAGATAGCAGTCTAATTGTAAATCTGTAGAAAAATCTTCATTTTCTGGCCAGTCTACAACATTCTTCTCTGAGAGCTGCCACTTACCCACTTAGCCCTCTACTTGCCAGACCTCTAGCCACAGTTGATAGAGCTGAATGCCTGGCTTTAATGTAGCCAATTAGATGATCTCTACTGGGAAAAAATTCAGGCTTAGCAATGTTACATAGCAGTTCCTAGTTTATGGCTTACTTAATGAAATGTGATCTTAGAAGCAGTATAAAGATTATAGTCTCCTCCATACGGGGAACAGTAAAGAAACGCAATCTTCAGAGAGGTAAGAACAAATCAGAAGCATGGTTAAAATGAACTTGTAATCACTTTGTTCAGTAGTGTATCTCCTTGTTACTCAAAATGTCCCAAGATCACTATCAACCAAATCACCTATGAACTTTGTAGATATGCCGAATCTCTGGCCCCACTACTATACCCAAATCTACAATTTATAAAAACCCCAGATTATTCTTATTTAAGTTGAAGTTTGAGGAGCACTGGTTGTCTTCATTAGATTATATTCAGCAAATTGTAAAATCTGAATATCCCCACATCAAAATATGAGATCAGACCCAATCTTCACACCATACACAACCATTACCTCAGAATAAATTTCAGACCTAAATGTAAGAGCTAAAACTAAAATTCTTAGAGGAAAATATAGGAGAAATTTTTGCGATCTTAGGCAGTCTTTTTAATTATGCATTAAAATCAAAAGAGGCAAAAATTAGATAAATTAGAGTTACCAAAAATTTTAAATCTTGTGCTTTGAAGGACACTGCCAGATAATGAAAAGACAGCCCACAGAATGAGAGAAAATATTTTCAAATCATATATATAAGAAACTTGTATCCAGATTATATAAAGAACTCTTGCAATCCAACAATAACACAACCCAATTTTAGACTTACCAATGGATATTAACAGATATATCTCCAGGGGAAGATACGCAAATGGCCAATAAGTACATAAAAATACATTCAGTATCACTAGTCATTAGATAAATGTAAATTAAAACCATCATACTTATTAGATCACTATAATGAAAAAGATCACTAACAAGTGTTGACGAGGATGTGGAGGACCTGATATCCTCATATACTACTAGCTGGAATAAAAAATGATGTAGCTGCTTTGGAAAAGTCTGGTAGCTCATCAAAGCTTTAAACATGAAGCTATTTTACAACTCAGCAATTCTACTCCTAAGTATACACACAAGACATATGCATGAAAACATATCTTCACACAAAAACTTAGACATGAATGTTCATAGCAGTGTTATTCATAATAGCTAAGAGGTGGAGCAACCCAAATGTCCATCAATTGGTGAAAGAATAAATAAAATGTGATGTATCCACACAAATGATATATTATTATTCAAAAAAAGGAATAAAGTACCTTGGATTACAGTGAGCTAAGTGAAGTAGGCTAGTCATGAAAGGCCACAAGTTACATTATTCTATTAACATGAAATATTCAAAACAGGCAAATCCATAGCAACAGAAAGCAGAGTAGTGGTTGTCAGCAGCTGTTGGGAGAAAGGTTAGGGAGTGACTGCTAATGGAGTAAAGAAAATGTTCTAAAAGCGTATGTAGCAATGGTCGCACAACTCTGTCATTATAGTGAAAATCATCAAATTGAACACTTTAAATGGGACAATTGTATGGTTTGTAAATTACATATTATATTAATTTAAAAATCAAGTATCTCTTGTTCATCACATAGCTCCAGTATCCGGATTATACACATGATCCTTAATAAACACTTGATGAATAAATAAACACATGAATGAATGAATGAAATTAAGAGACCAAGTACCCCTAGATACTACACTGAGAGTTACGCCTGAGTTCCTGACAGCATGCCTATTCCACCATCTCTACTTTTTAAATCTTGCATATGTTTGCTAACTTTGTATTTCATAAAATAACCCTATAACTATTATGATGACAATGCTTTGAATTGGTTATGCATACATGCTACCTACTGCTAATTAATCTTAACAAGTACCACACCCTTAATAAATACCATTTGCAGATAAGTAATTCTGCATTTCATGAAGGAGTACTATTTGTCACAAACACCTTCATGTCTTCATGCATTACTAAATACAAAATGTAATACTATCCTTCATTCATAAAAGAGCTACCAGTGTTTTCCATGAGGGCACGATATTATTCGTAGCTTAATTGACAAACTAGAGTTCTCAGACTTACACTGACAGGAGCAATTTTTACCACAACTGATGTCTTCTATGAAGGACTTCATCATAAAATAATGAAAATGGGTATGTAGAAAGTACCCAATTGTTTATCAACTATTCAGCTATGATCCAATAGCATTTTTGACACTAGCTAAATATAATGTCAAGTAAAGGTGTTCAGAATTTTTAAGCTAATTGAAAAACTTAACACATTTAGCAAGGCCATAATATAGTAAGGAAAAAAGTTTTCCCAATAGAAAAATAAGTACATGCTATATTCCAGAACCTCCAATCAATAACAGAAAGGTGCTCTGTATAACTTCCCTTGATGCTTTGAATATTTTGAGAAACCCAAATATAATGAATCACTTTCCAAAAATAAGTTAAAATATTAAGTAAAATAAATTGTTCTGTATTAAGCATTACTCGTATTTCTCTTAAAACTCAATTGCACTTTAAAATGGACCGAAAAAGTACACAATAACAGATATTGTATGAGGGAATTTAGGGATTATTAACAACTCTGAAATCAAAACACACTATTAATAATGCTAAAGCATATCCTAAAAATGTCTGAGACTTTAAAGTCAGACTCACCTCAACACTGTGGACAAATGTTCACATACCAAGGAGTTTAAATATGCTAAGTAACAGAGACATTTAAGTGAAGGTGTTTGTTCCAAACTGAATGAGGATTTCATGGTATTTTAAGATAATTATTTTATCTCTGCTCCCTCGTCACTTACTACCAAAGCTTAACAACTGAACAAAGCAAACAAAGAATGCAAGTTCTCTTAAAGCAACTATTAGAGTTTATAGAGATTGGGAGGAAGGAAAAAACACCCACATCTAAATTCTAGTGCTATGGCACTGGAACTGGATTCATAATATATTCTGTCCTATTTAAGAAAATATAGAGGATTTATAACAGTGTGAAAGGAGCATAATAGATGCTGGTAAAAGCCTTCTTTCAGTGAGGAACTGTCTAGCCTAAGGAAAAAAAAAAAAGAAGTCAGACGTCATCAGATATTGTAAATGAGCTGTAGGAAAGCTTCCTTACAATGCCTCCTTTAGAAAGGTGAACAAAGAGGGTGAATCTATTAGGAAAGGAAGGAAAAACTGAAGCCAAGTACGAAAACCCCTACAGAAGTTATTACACTTTTTTTTAGAGATGGTTTCTCCCTTAGGCAACCTGTTTAATAACTTGAAAGATGTTGGAAAGAGGAGATGTAAAAAAAAAAAACCTTCAGAAAAAGTAAAAAGAAAGATAAGTACCTCATTTCAAATAGTACTAACTTTCTAATTTCTAACCTCGCCATTCAAATTCATGTAAAAATGTTTCATTTGAAAATGTAGCAATTTATTCATGTAGATCAAATATTTTAGTATTAATAACTAGTGTCATTATTTCAAATTTTGTTCTCCATCTCACCAAAATATATGTTTATCTCATTTATAGATATAAAATCTTCAATATATTCTCATTTGAATATAGGTTTGCCTTACCATCTAAGGAATGTTAGGGATTGCAATGACATGCTCTTTATGCAAGTGCAAAGTCAAATATATAGTCTAATATATATATATATATATATATATAGGTTTAAAAGTAATTACATCTTAATAAAATAGTATTATTAGGAGAGTACTTATAATATCTTAAAATAGTATGATATTTTATATCACCTTATTTAATCCAGAAACATCAAAATAGGAAAATTCAGACATAAGCTTTTTATGTATAATGAAAAATACGGCAGTTAATAGAAATAACCTACTTTTTTAAACATAAGAGTCTTAATGTAAATATAGTATTAAAAATGGACTTTGCCTGCAGGGTTTTTGCTATTCATAAAATAAGCTGCATTTGTCAAATAGTAAATAACATGAAGATTTATTGGAGGATAAGTATAAAAGGGCTGCATTTTTAAACTTTTGTCAGTTCTGGTTTCAATGATATCATAAGACTACCACTTAAAACTCATGTCTGAAAAAAAAAAAGGAAATGCAAGTTCTAGTGAGATTGTGATACCACAGAAATATCTGTTATATTATGCTAAAAACATCAGGAATCATTTCAAACAAAACTGACTCAATTTTCTAGTAAGAAGTGACTAATCCCATTTTTAAACGATTCTTTGCATAATGATGAATGTCCATGCATCAGATCTGTAATATCTCCAACACTCGTATCTCTACTACACCACCATTATTTATCCCATTCATGATGAAACAAGGTGGAAAGGGTAAATGTTCTTATTTTTTAATACTCATTTTGGCAATTCAATGTGCCTTGTCTTACATGTCTTTTGCCCTCTGTATTAAAACAAGACTCCCCAGAACATTCTACGAAGCTAACATCACATTGATAGCTAACAGGTATTATTTTCTCTTTCTGTTTCTTATTTTTTTAAATTGTTGTTTTTTTGTAGTGGCTTTTTTAATGAGTGAGAGGTGACATGGGATTTTTTAAAATTAAACCAAAGATTATTGAAGTTAGGTAACTTCTGAAAACATGGCTCAAAAGTAGTATTTCGTGTCCTTGGACTTTTTTTTTTTTTGAGTTGGAGTCTCACTCTGTCGCCCAGACTTGAGTGTAGTGGCCGCTCCCTCCCGGCCACCGCAGCCTCGACCTGCTGGGCTCTGGCGATCCTTCCGCCTCAGCCTTCTGAGTAGCCAGAATTACAGGCGGGCGCTACCACGCCCGGCTGATTTTTTTTTATTTATTGTAGAGATGAGGTCTCGCCAAGTTGCCCAGGAGGGTCTCGAACCCGCGGGCTCAGGCAATCCACTCACCTCAGCCTCCCAAAGGCGCGGGATTACAGGCTGAGCCACTGAGCCCGGCTTCGTGTCCTTGGACTTTCAAAATCCTGATTTAAATATTCAAAGCAAAAATTGTATTTTACCATACAATTATTTTAAGATACTACTTGTGATTTTTAAAATACACCTTTACTTAGCAAAATAAGTCAGTATTGACTAATTATGCTAATTTAATGCTACTAAAATGATGATGGTTATTAATGTCACTAGTAATGCACTCAAGTAACAAAGACAATAGGGACAAGAAAATGAGAGGCTTTTCCACAGATTTCTTAAAAACTCTAGGGTTGTTATCTAGTGGTATCTCCTTGGTGCATTCTATGGCCCCAGCTTCATTACTAACTAGCTGTGTTATTTGGGACAAGATTCTTATTCTCCCTATGTTTCAGCTTTTAAACTATCTCTAGGGAGTTTTTCACCTTCTATCTTGATGTTCTGTGATTTAAATTATCCTGGGATGAAGAATATTTTACCTGCAGGAGTTTTAAAACAAGGAAACACAAGTCCAAAGAGGACATCAAGTTACCTTGGGAATCTGCAGTCCCCTGGGTCAGCAAACAAACCAATTTAAGAAAGGAATTTCTATGTACATCTTGGGAAATCTATTCCTTCGGGGTACCTTACCACTATAAACTACTTATTAAGTCAATAACAATTCCTTCTTAAGTGGTCATTAGGTAGAGAATGGATATACTTAGCTCCGACAGAAATTAAACATAAAGGACTCACCATGTGCAACTGACAATTTCATATGAGCTCTGAAAAAAAATCAACATATATGTGTAAATAAATTTCCATCCAATTTGTAAAATTGCATCTCTATTTTTGAAACATTTAAAATCTAATTTTTAATGGGAAATTTTTTCAAAATTATATAAATTACACCCATCTAGTTGAATAATTCACTTTGGAGATGGGTATTGCAAAATTGCTTTATTCAAATAAAAACCCTTGGTGGGTTGGAAACTTTAGAGGAGCAGAAAGGTGGAAATGCCTTTAAATGAGCACACAAATCATATCAAAGTTTGATGAGTATGTTTTATTCACCTAAAACAATATTACTTTTGAAATAAGATGAGATGAAGGCAGAAAAATAAGAGTTGGGAACTATAAATGGAAGGTAATTTAGAACCATGTCTGGTTTCTTAATCACGTAATTAATTACCAGTCACTAGAAGCACAGATTGTATTGGTTAAGGGTATAGTTCAGATCACCTGTGCTAGAATGCTGCCACTGCCACTTTCTTGCTGTAAGATTGTAAGAAAATTACCATATTTCTTGGGGTTTTCTCATCTGTGAAATGGGGATTAAGCATACCTACAGTATATCAGTATTTCAAAGAATCAAATTAATTTTATAAAGTGTTTGTAATTTCAATACATACATAAGTAATTACCTAACTCTTCTTAGAGTTCTCTTTTTTATTTTTTATTTTTATTTTAAAGATGTGGGGTACAATTCAGGATTAGATATACAAATGTTCATTATGCAGGTAACCTTGTTGATGAGGTGTGCCCCACCCTCCAACCCCACCATCCCCCACCCACCCAACCCCCCACACCCCGGCAGTTTCCCACTATTGCCAATCCCGCCTCTGCCCCTTGGCAGTTTCCCAGTACAACCAATCGTTTTCCTATGGTATTACGATAATTGTTCAAGGTCCACTTATGAGTGAGAACATGTGATACTCAGTTCTTTGTTTCTGTGATAGATCACTCAGTATTATAGACTCTAAGTTCATCCAAGTTGCTGCGAAGTTCATAATTTTGTCCTTCTTTATGTCTGCATAATATTCCATCATGCTCACAAGTGAAAGCTTTAATATTTCTCTAGAATCTAGTTTGAAAATTGCAGATATATACCTTCACTCCCTTTGAATCAGTGTTTCTTTATTTCTTGGTACCTATAAAAATGGTTCTGTCTTTAGAAAAGAATACTTTTAATAAGTAAAACATAATACTTTAATTATATTAAGTGATTATTTTAGTACCATCAGTAAGACCAATATCCATTAGAATCTTTCAGCAAACTATCTCCATTTGACTAGATGATACATGACCTGATTCATATCAGAGTCCACATCTCATCAGCTTATATTCTACTTGTTCTCACTACTAAATTACAAACAATATTCTATTTCACATGTCTTCACCTAAATGGTAAAAACTGTTTTGGCAGCCCCAATGTCTGGGCATTTCAATCGAATGTAGAGATGGAAATCATGAAAAGATTTTTCATGAAAGACTCTAAACAGTCCTTTTTTATACACTCAAGAAAGCAAAGAAATCAGACGGCTTTTATATACTTCGAGAACAGTCTGCTGCTCCTCTGGGTAGGCCTCTTCACTCTGAACCATTTGCTAGGTCAATAATTTTCTCCTAAATAAACATTGGATGAAGAACACATGTAGCTAGCACTGAGGGAAATTACAAGCAAATTACTGGAACTATTCAAAACTTGAAATATTTTTCAAACTTTCATTTTGGGACTATAGTAATGTATTCCCATTCTATTCTTTTATTTTATTCAGCTCTAGAAAGTATTTTGTGTTTGTGTGCTTCCTTGCAGATTTGGATGTGTTTTTTTAATGGCTGACAATTTATATAGAAATGGTAAAAAAAAAATACAATGAATATTAACAGTGATTAAACTCTTAAAGTATGACAGATATACTGTCGTTTTTTATATTATTTACATATATTTCTTTTTTAACCAAAGAACCTATGCAATAAGTATTGTTATACATTGATTTCTTTTTTTTACAGATGATGAAACTGAGGCACAGAGAACTTAAGAAACTTGTACAAGATCACACAAAAAGCAAGTAGTAAGGCCAGGATTTAAACCTATTCAGCCTTACTTCAGAACATAGGCTCTTAACTATCACAATACACTTTGTCTTTAAGATTCTTTCCTTTTCAAATAGCAGATACAATACTCAGAATGGGAATAATTATAATAATAATAAACCAACAACAACAACGAAAACTTACTAAAAATCTGTAACAGAGCCGGGCGTGGTGGCTCAAACCTGTAATCCCGGCACTTTGGGAGAATACGGTGGGAGGAGCGCTGGAGCCCAGGAAATCAAAATCAGCCAGGGAAACATAGTGAGACTTCGTCTCTACAAAAAATACAAGAATTAGCCAGGCATGGTGGTGTGTGCCTGTAGCCCCAGCTACTTGGAAGAATGAGACAGGAGTATCAATTGAGCCCAGAAGATTAAGGCCGCAGAGAGCCAGGATCTCGCCACTGCACTTCATGCTAAATGACAGAGTGAGACAACGACTCAAAAGAAAAAAAAAAGTTGTAATAAATGTGTCTTCAGTCACAAATACCCACTGGCTTGAATGAAATCCTTGGGAATCAATCAAGCCTTTTACATATTCCAAGCCTGTTTTCAGCTTCTTAAAGATGCTCACTATATTGCTTAATATACCCACAGAAACAAGTCGATTAAATCATCCAAAAAATCGTCTTTAGAAGCATTATTTGTGCTATAAGATTTTTTTCAAAAGTTCACTTCTCGTTTCAAAAACTTATGTAAGCACCTTTCACACACCATGTTCAGTGTGAAAAAGCAGAATCGTGTACTGTCACTAATTTCCTCAAACAGTATGCTTTAAAATGTGCGCACTAGCCGGGCTCGGTGGCTCAGCCTGTAATCCCGTGCCCTTGGGAGGCTGAAGTGAGTGGATTGCCTGAGCCCGCGGGTTCGAGACCCGCCTGGGCAAGCAAGACCTCATCTCTACAATAAATTAAAAACTTAGCCGGGCGTGGTAGCGCGTGCCTGTAGTTCCAGCTACTTGGAAGGCCGAGGCGAAAGGATCGCTGGAGCCCAGCAGGTCGAGGCTGCGGTGGTGGCCGGGAGCGGCCACTGCACTCCAGTCTGGCGACAGAGTGTGAATCCAAATCAAAAAAAAAAAAAAAAAAAGAAAATGTGCGCACTAAAATGACTGTGATGCAAAAGTGTTCACGTTTTTCACTAAGTCCTTAAGCCCGAAGTCAAGATCTATTGATGACAACCAGTATTTTCCATAAGTACAATATATGGGTTACCACTTAGCCATAATCTTTCAAAATTATGTGCATCACTCTCCTTCCATGCTGCATATGTTGCCATATTCTATTAGTTTGATGCCTCCACACATTTTCCAGTTCACCCAGTGGTTCACAGAATAATCATTAAATAACAAAGAGAAACGCTCTCTTCTTTTATTATAGGCTTTCAGTGATGGAAGAAAAAGTAATCAGGCATTTTTTGCTCCTGCAAATGCAGATGTAATGAGCTGATTTATTCTCAGTAAATCAATAGTTTTATTCAAATTTAACTAAAATAAAAGACAGTAATTATTCTTTTACATTTTATGATATCATATTTTGATATTACGTGATGTCCAACATAATCACTTGATAAAGAGATGCTTTCTTTTTATTGTAACATTAACTGTGTTCCACTTTTTAACTTCCTCAGCAGTTATGGGACTTGTGACAATTTTTTCCCCCTTAGGAGTACATCTTGGAATGATTCTTTTGTGTTTTTTATCTTTCCTTTACTGTTTGTATTCGATAATTAATTTCCTTTTTTTTTTGCCAAAGAGATTTCTCTGTTACATTTGAAAAAGACATGTCACTAATTGACAGCATTTTGTTTTAGACAATACACCGATGATTAAGAGCAAAAAAGTTATTAGCTCAATAAATTTAAATTTTCAGTTTTTCATGAGGTTTTCCTATTTTCACTTTTTTCCACGTTATGCTTCTAGATATACTTGTCTCAGCACATAAAAACTCTTATTCATTATTTATGCTGAAATAACAATACTATTGTCATTTATAACACCATTCCAAGTTGTAATATTTAAGTAATCCTTTCCATCAGGCAGCCAGTTAGTCAGTAAACAAGTAAAATTAAGCTCCTGAAAAAAATGACAATTGCAGCATAGTAGGAAGCACACCCATGTAAACAAGGCGTGCAATGGACTTGAGCACAACAGCTACTAGTAATATATCATGTAAAAACCATTGGGGAAACTTCACACCTAGAAGCAGTGGGATGCATGGTTCCTTCATTCTCTTGTCATCCTTGTGGAGGAGTCCAAGAAGACCCCAAGAATGTTAAGCTTAATGGGGTGCATCGTAGAAAGTGTCTCAGAAGAAATGAATCAATGCTGCTGTGATACATTTCTTCCCCAAATACCAGGAAGGTTGGGAATGGGGAAAGATGCTTCTGGGGAAAATAAGGCAGGTGATTCAGTATAATTTCCTCAGAAGCATAACTAGACATCCTGGCCAATAGACTTATAGTGCATTCTAGGAGAAGAATCTTTAGCTTTGGAGTACTTTGAGTCAGATGCTTCTCATTTAGGTTTTCCTCATGAAAAGATGCCTAGCACCTATAGATTTAAGAGTCACATCTCCCTGGAAAATATCATGTATCCCCTGCTTTATGAGCTAGAGATGTTTCCTTAATTAAATACTACTAGTTGTACAAGGTGACCCTTGAATCTATTTAGTACCTCATATGTTGTTCCAAGTCACAAAGCATGGGTCCAATTCAAAAAGCAAGAAACTTGAGTGTCCTGCAGTATATTCCAGATTTTCCTTGTTTCTCCTACCCCCACCTGATTGCTTATATTCTTGAAATTGTTAGTAAAGTCTGACACTTAGTAAGAACGTAGATTTGTTTGAATTATTTTACTTTAGAGCCTTTTAACCTAACAAAAACACACACAAAAGCACATATCTTTTAGGAGTGCATAGAATGAAATAAAGCTCAATTAAATTTAAGCAAGTGAATAAAGAACAAGATATCCAGGATGCTGGTTAATTTAGATAAAGGAAGGCGAAGGAATGGGTTGACAGGAGGGCAAAATCAAGTGATTAGAGGTAGACTGTTGTCAGTATTGCAGTTTCTGTTTGAGCTGGTGATTTCATAGGAATTTATTGCATTAAGAAAAGTAGATATTTTAAAATATAAGTAACTAAGTAATAAATAAACATTAGAAGTGAACTCACTCCAGTATTGTTGTATAGTTATATCTCAATAAATCAGTTGAATTAGCTAACTAAAAATGTTTCCAGAGGCAAATACAAAAATATGAAGGAATATAAGGTAATATCTTAATTAAATTTTATTCTTAATTCTTAGTATAGTAGCTGCTATTTGGTATGAGTTTCCTTTATTAAATGAATGACTTTAATATAAATGAGTATTTTTCAAGCAATTGCTAAATTATAGGCAGAAATAGGGGGTGAGTGGGTCATAATTTTCCTTTATCTTCACTTAAGTTTATCATTCAATAAAGTACAGGGGACCCTTGAGCAAAGTGGGAGTTAGGGCCACTAATACCCCGCACACTCAAAAATCTGCATAAATCTTTTGATTTCCCAAAACTTAACTACTCACATGACTGGAAGCCTTGTTAAACAGCTGGTCAACACATTTTTGGCATGTTATATTCATTATACACTGTATTCTTACCAAAAAATTAAGCCAGAGAAAAGAAAATGTTACTAAGGAAATCATAAGAAAGAGAAAAAATATATTTACTATTCATTAATTGGAAATGGATCATCATAAAGGACTTTCTCTTAGCTGTTTTCACATTGATTAGACTGAGAAAAAAGAAGGTGTGGTCCTGCTGTTTTAGGGTGCCAGAAGCAGAAAAAAATCTACATAAAGTGGACCTGTGAAGTTTAAACCCTTGTTGTCCAAAGGTCAACTGTAATATGTAATAGAACAATATAGTTAAAGTAGTCAGCTTCTAGTTAAATAAGGTGCTTACTAAACACATTCTCTTTTGTTTCTTTCTGAAGCCATCTTTGAAATATAATAATAGTTTGGCATGATTTATACAGACTAATGATAGTGTTCGCAGCTCAGAAAGAAGACTACCCTATTTTGACACTTAGAATTAACCTCATAACATCAAGTTAGCAATGTAAGTAGAGATTTTAATATAATATTGCTCCAGTCTGGAAGAAAGACATATAAACAAATATTTGTTTAAATGGTAGTTTCTATAATAAAAGTGTCATCCTGATGGTGTAAAAAATTTTCAAGGTAAATTAATCAACAAACTCAAGTCTGTTATATAGACACTGAAAAATACCAGCCTTCAATAAATGATTAATATTATAATTAAAATTAAATTTGGTATTGATAAACAAGGGATTGATAATCACATTCCTTGATTTTGGAACCTTATTTTGGGGCACTCATTCTACAAATATACCAACTATTTCTAATGCTAAAGTAAATAAAACAGTTGAAATTTTTAGAGTAACCACTAAAAGAAGTAGAAATCAAGTATTATAGTTTGAATGTTTGTTCCTTCTCAAAATTCATGTGTTAAATGAAACCTAATCACCAATGTGATGGTATTATGAGGTGGGACTTTTGGAAGGTGGTTATGTCATGAGGACAGAGCCCTTATAAATGAAATTAATATATATACCCAAGAGAGCTGCCTTGTTCCTATACCTTGTAAAGAGATATGGCAGAAAACACTGTTTATGAACTAGGACACAGGCCTTCATCAGACATCAAATCTGCCAATACCTTGATCTTAGACTTCCCAGACTCCAGAACTGTGAGAAATAAAATTCTGTTGTCTAGAAGCCACTCTGTGATATTTTGTTATAGCCTCCCAAACAGATTAAGACAAGTACATAACTTCCAACAATTAAATGAACAAAAAAGGAAAATAAAGTGTAACTCAACCATCAGTCCAAAAGAAAGCATGACAGTATAAGAAAAATGGATGAAAAGCAAAAGAAGCTAACTCTTAAAAAAAAAGCACAAAATAAGATGATAGAACAAATCTAAACATATCTGCATTCAAAGTTAATAGGTAAACTACAATTTATAGTTTAAAATAATATCAGACAGTCGTATGCCATATGCAAGGAATACTTGAAACATAAGACAAAGAGAGATAAAAAATAAATTAAATAGAAAGGAAAAATGTTTAGATCAAGCTTGTTTATTTAGCTACATATAATCTTTAAAGTTGAACTTTATGACAAAAATTTATATCAAGATATAAAGAGGATCACTATATAAAGAAATATTATCTTCCTAAATTTGTGAATACATAATATACACTGTAAAATTATCCAATATAAAATTTATAAAGAAATAAAAGAGAAAGATAACCACAAGGGGCAGAGGCAATGACTGCACTAGCACTGAATATAACTGAGGCAACTCAGGTTTCATTTATTATTACCCTTTATAAACTGAACATATATCACATATATATGTATTCATTTTGCATATGAAATTTCATTAAAATATAATTAATATAATTCAGTTATATAAAAATTTGAAGGTATAAGCAATAATTATCAAGTTATGTTAAAATGTAATTTTTTTCAAACAGTTTGAAAATAGTTTCAACCTCCTTCTTACTCCACACAAATTACAAAAACAATATAAATAAAACACTAGGCTTGGGAATATAAGTGAGTGATGTCTCTATTATTAAATACTTTGAAAGAGCTTTAGGATATCAGCATAAATTTTGCTATTAACTTTTTTAGAAATTAGAATTTATGACACACAGCTATAGAAACAGAAAATAAAGAAGATTGAGAATTTCCAAAAGCAGAAAATGACAGCCCAAAGTTTAATAATTCCTACAGTTTGAATCATAAGTTTTATAGTATAATAAATATTAAAACAGCCTTTTATCCTCCACCTAAGTTTTAAATTCCCACTACAAATAGTTAGACTCAAATTATTGTAATTTAGATTGAAATATAGAACAGTGAATGTAAAGCTTATTTTTCAGAGTAAAAATTGAGGGTTGAAGTATACATATTTAATTTAATTATTAGTATTCATAATTTGTAATGAATACTTTATAATTTAATACATATTTTAATTATTTCCTGAAAGTATGTACTTAGAGATATAGAATCTTTATCATGGCATTTTTTTTCAGTGAATAGCATGAAACTTTTTGAAGTGTATCTTGCCTGAGATATACTATCACTTGTACTTTAGTACCGAGCATACTTTTATTCAATTTCAGATACTTAGACTTCATAGGCATATGTATTCACTTTGCTTCTACTAAAAAGACTAGGAAAGTATCTAGAAGATTCTAAGAATCTATAGCTAAAAAATAAATAATTTCTTATGGGAGTAAGTAGCTTTCTACTGTATATTACTGAATTCCCTGTTTAATTGAATCTTGGAATGGTTAGGTAATAGATTAGCCTAACTAAAGTAAGGGTTTAGGTTGGTGCTGTATTGCTCTGTATAATGTAGTTACCAGCATTTTCTATTTAGAATTACCAATTTTATGTTTATTTATTTTGTCAGATGTATGGATTGTGACCTTTGTTCTGAGTTCAGTGCAGTAAAATCTTCTAAAGGGTAAAAAATAGTAGAAAATTCTAACAGAGCAGTATAAAATATATTATATAGTAATTATGCTATAATTCTATTAGAGAAAGCAATTCTATTACAAGCCTATTTTCAGACACTTGCTTTAACTTTCTGGAAAAAGGAAAACTATTCCTTTTAGCTGAGATTATAGTTCTTGGCATGTGCTCAAAAATGACTAATTTTTTCATCATTTTTTTAAAAAGAGAGAACACATTTACACACATATACACATATACATAGATGCACATGTATCTCTATGCTCTGACAACCTTCTTAAAAACATTTAAATTTTGTCATTTTTATTTATAAAAGCATAGGTTTTATCAGCTTACTGGGTATGAAAGGGATTTCGAGGATTCAAACTGTGCTTCCAGACAAGTGTGTGAGGGTAAAATTCTTATTTTATCATTTGAGAAAGAGTTACAACTACATAGTACAGATCAACCTCACTTTGGATAAAAATAATTACTTCATATTTACTCATTAACAACCCTTAGCACAGAATCAATTTACATACCTTCTCAGTCGTAACAGAGCCATCGAAGAATTCTAATGGGTCAAAACATGCTAAAAATAGCGAGACTCTTTACTAATACTATGAAAATTATATTTGACTTCCAAATACCTGGGCCAAGGAAATAAAATGGTACTTGGATGACCCTCACCAGAACATAGTACCGAGAATTTGCTTACTCATCTGCCAGAATATTCCTTTCTTAGTGAATGTGATGATTAACATTGGAAAACAAATAAAATTCCCAATTTATATTGCATTCTTTCAGAACACAGATAGCACATATGATCTCTGAAGATCTTTTTCAGTGTGAGAGTATTCCATAATTCTCTAGGATTATGTTTACAAAAATCCTGTCAATGTCATCCCTTATGAGGTGCCTACAGCAAGAGGGCCAGTCCATTGGCCAATTCATGCTACAAATAACAATAATTGTTGCATTTTGACCCTTAAAACTTTTTTATTTTAGATTTAAGAAGTATACATGCATATTCATTACATGGACATATTGTGTAGTGGTGAGAATTGGGGCTCAGGTGACCCAATCCCCAAATAATGAACACTGTACCCTGTAGGTAGTTTGTGAACTCTAGCCCCCTCCCCTCTCCCTCTTATTATTGTCCCCAGTGTCTATTATTTCCATCCTTGTGACCATGTAACTCCCTCATATGAATGAGGACATGCCATGTTTACTTTTCTGTTTCCATCCATGTTGCTGCAAAAGACAAGGTTTTATTGTTTTTTTTATAGCTGTGTAGTGGTCTATGGTATATAAATATCACATTTTCATTATCCACTTATTGTTTTATGGGCATTTAGGTTGATTCCACATCTTTGCAATTGTGTATTGTGCTGTGAAGAACATGCTGGTGCAGGGGTCTTTGTTATATAACAACCTCTGTTCCTCAGGGTAGACCCCTAGTAATGGGATTGCTGGATCAAATGGTAGATCTACTTTTTGTTCTTTGAGTAATCTCCATACCACTTTCCATAGAGGTTGTACTAATTTGCACTCCCACCGACAGTAAATGTGTTCCTTTTTCTCTGCATCCACACCAGCATCTACTGATTTTTTAAATAATGGTCATACTGACTACAGTAGTATCTAATTGTGGTTTTAATTTGCATTTCCCTGATGATGAGTGATGTTGAACATTTTTTCATGTTTGTTGGTCAATTGCATATCTTCTTTTGAGAGTCATTTTCCACTTTTTAATGGGGTTATTGTTTTTATTTTTTTGCTGATTTGTTTGAGTTCTTTGTAGATTCTGGGTCTTAGTCCTTTGTCGGATGTATAGTTTGCAAATATTTTCTCCATTCTGTAGGTTTTCTATTTATTCTATTGAGTGTTTCTTTTGCTGTGCAGAAACTTTTTAGTTTAATTAAGTCCCACTTATTTATTTTTCTTTAAGTTACATTTGCCTTGGGGGTTTTAGCTAAAAATTTTTTGCCTAGGCCAAAAAATGTCCCAAAGAGTTTTTCCTAGGTTTTCTTTAGGATTTTTATGGTTTCTGGTCTGACATTTAAGTCTTTATTCCATAGTGCATTAATTTTTGTATATGGGGAGATATAGGGATCAAGTTTCATTTTCTGCATGTAGCCATCCAATTTTCCCAGCACCATTTATTGAAAAGAGTATCCTTTCCCCCAATGTATGTTTTTGTCTGCTTTATCAAATGTGAGTTGGTTGAAGGTATTTGGGTTTATTTCTGGTTTCTCTATTCTGTTCCATTGGTTCATGTGTCTGCTCTTGTACCAGTATCATTCTGTTTCAGTTACTATAGTCTTGTAGTATAATTTGAAGTCCTGTTATGTGATCCCTCCAGCTTTGTTCTTTTTGCATGGGACTGCTTTGGCATTTTGGCTTTATATCATAAAACTGTAGTATCACTTCAAAGATCTGGATTCATGGATGTCATTCTGATGGTTGATTTTGTTCTTTTCCCAGAAACTCTTCACAGCCAACTACAAAGAGATAGTGACACACAATTCAATGAATGGCAAACACACCAGAAGTTTGAAACTACTGAAGAAAGTCAGTAGTTTTGAAATATTTATCTTCCACAAGAATTAACACTTAGCAGCAGCAAATCAACCTGACTAAACAAGAAATCTTGTCAAACATTTCAGAATAGTTGCATATATCTATAAGCTTCTACGAAGAGAAGAAAGAACAGGGGACTTTGGAATCAGACTTGATAAGACTTTACTGCTTTACCTAAGGAAAGCTATATATCTTTTCTGAGCTTTGCTTTTACTCATTTATAAAATTAGATAGTAATACCTCAGACCATAGGAGAAAAATATATGGGCTAATGTAAAAAAAATCAGAAGACAAATAGTAGATCCTTGATAAAATGGTGCCTTTATTGACAACAAAGATAAAGAATCTGTTTTCATAAGAATAGATTAAATAGAATAATAAAATATGAGAGAACCTTAAAGTTGGAAGCCTTTTAGCTATGATTACTAAATAAAAGAACCCTCTTCCCACCCCCCACAAGATTTTAAGTTTAAAAAGAAAACAGATTTATGGAGGCGGGCCATAATTCCAAGTATATATTCAACAAAAATGAAAATAAAAGAACAATGACACGAATCAGCTGCAATATGAGGGAGGAAAAGAATGAAACTTGGAGATAAAAGGCAGTGGAATTTGAAACAAGTGATTTTCCCAGAAGAACTGGACAATAATCCCAATTCAAATTAGTTTTCTAAACACAGGCACAGATGTTTTCACATAATTTCCATAACTTTGCTTCACATAGTAGTTCCTAGTACTAGAAAATTAAATTAATTCTATAGTTACATGTAAAAGTATATCTTTTTTCTTATTTCTGTTTTAAATACATATCTTAAGATATGTATTTACTTAATTGAGACAAAGAGGCGAGTGTGACTAATGCAGATGTGAGTATTATGATATTTGAATGGCCACACTTTAGGTGTTGAGGATATACATAAAATGAAATCTACAGGTACAAGTATCTCTTGAAATAATTGTTGTCTTGATCAAGATGCACCTTGTAATTTAGTTGGACAATCAAGAAAGAATACCGAATATAGTACAACCTACAGCTCGTAATTGAGCCTGGTGAAATTCTTAGGAGTGGAAATAATAATAGTGAGAAATACCACTACATGTTAGAAAATAATCTCTCCACAAAGATAACTGCTGTGGCTTTAAAAACTAATAAGACACATATGATGTATAGGTTTTATAGTTGACACAAATAGCTAGTGCCATGAAGAGAACACAGTTCTTTAATACCAGGGACATCAACATTTTCCATGAATGTTTTTGTGAAGCTAATGAAAGTGAAAGTTAATACTAACATATATGAAAAAAGTATTTATTCTCAAGTGACTCCAAATTTTGTCTTTAGGGTTGAATAAAACCCCAGAAACTCATCCACTCAAAAAGTGGAAAAATTACCACGTTTTTAATTTGTTGAATATCAATTATTCTCACTATGAATGTTTGAATTGAATTCAAGTTTATTTGTTCATTTACTTATTTGTTCAACAAACGAGGCATTCCGGCAAGATAGCGACGGGTCAGACTGTGAAAGTCTCCGCAAAAGCCAGCGTCCATAAAGACTCTCTGTGTGAGTAGGTGTGTGCCAGTGGGTGAGTAAAAGTCTGCCTGAGGGGAGACTCGGGTTCAGGCACCCGGACTCTCCTCTGGAGGTGACTGCAACCCCCCACCACCCTGAGATTGGAGCCACTGGCAGGCAGGACCATCTGCCCATCTCGGGACTCTCCTGAGAAGAGCTTGCCAAATTAAGCTGATTCTCATCACCTGGCGCCTGGCCCACACCATCACCTGTGACAACAAAGTGGCTGGAGCCCCCTCCGATCTGTGGAGAGCTGGAGAGGAGCCCCATCCCTGGTGAAAAACACCAACTGCAGCCATTTTCTCTGTCCCAGGCAGAGACCTGCATTGTCTTGCCCAGCTCCACCCAGTCTCCAACTTGGGACCTAGAGGTAATCTCATGAAACTCGGACAGATAGACACCCTTCTCCCACACTGGATTGGACACAGACACATCAGATCTGTGTGGCAGACTTGACAGGCAGCAAGCCGGGTGAGTCCAGATCTGATCCACCCTCCTTCCACAGTAGACCTGGGGCTTCTGACTCACACTAAGAGCAATCCTCTCAGCCAACCCTGAGAGCAGAGGGGAGGGGCTGGAGTTCAGAGCTAAAAGGAGGTTGGACTTGGAGGAACTACCTCAGAGAGAGGTTATTTATTTTTTTATATGTTTGTTTTGCTCATTTTTGTTTGTTGTTTTAGTTTTTTCTTTCGTTTTCAATAATGTTTTTGTATTTGTTTTATTTCTGCTATTTAATTACTGTTTTTGTTAGACTTCCTTTCTGTCTGTTTATGGGTATTTTTGAGGGAGAGTACATCAAGAGGGGGATTTTTGTCGCTTTGTGTATTTGTATGATTGCCTATTTGTTTTAGTTTTATTTATTTTTTTAACTCTTTTCTGTCCTTGTGTCTCTTTTCACTTGTTAGTTGGTACATCTGTCTGTTTTGCCTCTCACTCCACTTTCTCCACCTTCCTCTCACCCTCCTTCTTCCTTTTTCTATTCTTTTCCTTTTTCTTACCTCATTTTGCTTTCAGGAAGCAAATCTATACCCCCACTGCATAGACAGATGGTAAGGCAGTGAGGAGTGGGTTCCAGGGGACACATACACCTGTCAGCAGACACTGGGATCTGCAGCTATATTCTGAATCACAGCTACCCCCTCAATTAAATCTCAAAACTGCTAAAAGTATAGGCCCTAACACACAGTCCAGCTTCAGAACTGAACAAAGCCAGAAGATCCACGTAAGGAAGAAAAGGAGATTGAGCAACAGAAGTAAAAGCAACCACACCATCCCTGAACAACAGAATTAAAGAAGATGGGGGAAAAGTGGAGGGGAGGAAAATCTATACATATGAAGAAAAACCAAAAAAGAATATGGGTCTCACACAGACCCCTGGGAGGTCAGACACTGAGAAAACAGACTTTGGAATGCAAACAATGAAGAGCCCCCAGAAAGACTGGTCTCAAACTACAAACCCAGATATCAAGACATTAATAGAAAGAATAAAAAGAATTGAGGAGAGAAAAGAGAAAAATAGGAAGGAGTTGATAACTGAGATAACAGCAGTAAAAAACAGTGTGAATGAAATAAATAACAAACTGATAAGCATGGAAAGCAGAATTAGCCAAGCAGAAGAATAAATCTCAGAGCTTGAGGACCAAAATATAGAACTAACCCAAACTGTCAAAAACAAAGAAAAGAAGCTTAAAAAGACAGAACAAAAAAAAAAAAACAAAAAAAACCAGAAAAAACCTTCAAGAGAAGAGTGATTATTTCAAGAGGCCGAACCTAAGAGTAATTGGACTACCTGAGGCAGAAAGAGAGACAGAGACCACCCTGGAACAAACATTCCATGAAATTATTCAAGAAAACTTTCCTCATCTCATCAGTGATGTGACCATTCAAACACAAGAGATTCAGAGAACCCCTGCAAGACAACAAATGAGAAGACTAGACACATAGTAATTTGCCTAAACAAAGCAGGTATAAAAGAAAAAAATCCTAAAGACAGCAAGAGAAAAAGGCCAGACTACCTACAGGGAAAGACCAGTTAGAATAGCAGCAGATTTATCTACAGAAACACTTCAAACTAGGTGAGCTTGGAGTCCAATCTTCAAAGTTCTCAAATATAAACAATTTCAATCAAGAATAACCTACCCAGCTAAGCTAAACTTCATCAGTGAGGGAGAATTAAAATCTTTCACAGACATTCAATCCTTAAGAACTTATGCTGCCTCTAGGCTGGCTCTACAAGAAACACTTAAGACACAGAAGAAAAAGAAAAAAGAATGACAATGTTCTTCACAAAAGTGTGGGGAAAAGATTGAAAACATACATGAATCAACCCCAAAACCAAAGAAATACAACAAACAAACAGGAACAACAACAACTCTATAAGAACCTCATGACAGGGATAAACTCTCACATTTTAATAATTAGCCTGAATGTGAATGGACTAAATTCACCACTGAAAAGACACAGAATGGCAAAATGGATAAAATATCATGAGGCAACAATATATTGTCTCCCAGAGACTCATCTCACCAGAAAGGACACTCACAGACTCAAAGTAAGAGGATGGGAAGCAAAATTTCAGGTGAATGGAACACAAAAGAAAGCATGATTTATGCCTCTTAATATAAGACAAAATACCCTTTATACTGTCAAAAATTTAAAAAGATACAGAAGGTCACTATATAATGATAAAAGGTTCAATCCATCAATAAGTAATATCCATCCTAAACATATATGCACCCAACATAGGAGCACCAACTTTCATAAAGCAGTTTCTAGGCAAACTTAAAAAAGATACTGACTCTAACACTATCATAACTGGGGACAACAATACCCCACTCACAACCCTAGACAGATCATCAAGACAAAAATCAGCAATGAGATCCAGAACCTCAATGTGACTCTTGACCAAATGGACTTAATTGATACCTACAGAACACTCCACCCAGTGACCACAGAATATACATTCTACTCAGCACCACATGGAATGTATTCTAAGATCGACCACATCCTTGGCCATAAATCAAGCATAAACAAATTTCATAAGATTGAAATTCTGCCATGCACCTTCTCAGACCACAGTGCAATAAAAATAACTACCAACACCAACAATGTTACCCCAAAACCCACAAAGACATGAACACTAAACAGCATGATGCTAAGCAACTCCTGGGTCAACATGGAAATCAAAACAGAGATTAAAAGATACCTGGAAACAAATGAAAATGAAACATCTTACCAAAACCTCTGGGATGCCATGAAAAGCAGAAGGTATCTCACTCCCAGACTTTAAACTTTATTATAAACCTACAATAATTAAAACAGCCTGGTACTGGTACAAGAACAGGCATATAGACCAATGGGATAGAATTGAGATTCTAGAAGAAAACCTCAATTTCTCAAACAACTCGTCTTTGACAAAGCCTCCACCAGCAACCACTGGGGAGAGGAGAACATATTCAGTAAATGGTGTGGGGAAAACTAGCTGATCACATGTAGAAAATTGAAACAGGACCCCTACGTATCCCCATACACAAAAATCAACTCTAAATGGATCAGAGACCTAAACATAAAACCTCAAACTAGAAGAACCTTAGAAAATGCAGGAGACACTAAAAGTGGAAATTGGAACTAGCAACCAATTCCCAAGTGCCCATGCCATAAGAGATAAGATAGACAAGTGGGACCTTATCAAACTGACAGCTTCTGCAAAGCCAAAGAAATCATCAAGAGAGCAGAGAGACAGCCCACAGACAGGGAAGAAATATTTGCCAACTCTATGTCTGACAAAGGCCTAGCATTTAGGATCTATAAGGAACTCAAATGTGCTGAAAAGGAAAAACAACCAACCTCATTACAAAGCGAGTGAAAGATATAAAGAGACACTTCTCAAAAGAAGACATACGAGCAGTCAACAGATACATGAAAAAATGTTCAGCCTCACTAGTCATCAAGGAGATGCAAATTAAAACTACACTGAGATACCACCTGATCCCAGTCAGAATGGTCATCATTAATATCTCAAAAAATAACAGATGCTGGAGAGGATGTGGCAAAAAGGGAACACTTCTACAGTGTTGGTGGGAGTGTAAACTAGTACAGTCTCTGTGGAAAACAGTGTGGCGATTCCTAAGAGTTCTAAAAATCAACCTTCCACATGCTCCCGCAATCCCCCTACTGGGAATATACCCAGAAAAACTAAAATCACTCTATAAAAAAGATAACTGCACATGTATGTTTATTGCAGCATTGCTCACAATAACAAGAACATGGACCCAACTGTGCTGCCCATCAAAAGAGGACGGGATAAAAAAAATGTGGTACATATACACAATGGAATGTTACACAGCCATAAAGAAGAACAAAATACTGAACTTTGCAGCAACCTGGATAGACTTAGAGTCTATAATACTGAGTGATCTTTCACAGAAACAAAGAACTGAGTATCACATGTTCTCATGTAGAAGTGGACCTTGAACAGCTATCGTAATACAGTAAGAAAAGAGTTGACAGCAGTGGGAAACTGCGTGGGGTGGGGGGGGGGGAGGTGGGATTGGCAGTAGTGGGAATCTGCCTGGGGAAGGGGGGGCACATTTCATCAACAAGGGTACCTGCACAATGAATATTTGTATACCTAACTCTGAATTGTACCCCACAATTTTAAAATAAATAATTTAAAAGTTATAAAAAAATCCAATAGAATCTCCAGATAAATTATGAGAATTAGAGTGAAGAATCAGGTGGCTGAATTTAAATCAACAAGCTAAAAAATCCATTATTGGGCTGTTTGTTATGGAGCAGCATGATACACCATTCACACTGACAACAGAAAATAGAAGAATAACAAAACTTGTGAATGACCCATTTGAAATAAAACAATATATATGGTTGGAAGACATTTTAAAAGTCATAATTAAATGGACAGATAAATGTTTATGAGAACTTGACATCCGGGTTCTAAACTTTTTATAGATAAGCAAAGGCTCAAAAATAGCCAAAATACTCTAATAAGGTGGCAGTACATAACCAACCATACATACCCCACCACTTACAATTTACTATAGAACTACAGAAATAAAAATAGTGTGGAATTGATGTATGGATTAAGTAACACATATGGGCCCATAAAATGGAGGGATGCTGCTGCAGACTCAAGTACATACAGAAATTGTATATATGACATTGCAGATTCTAAGAAAAGGAGAGGAATTATTCAATGTGTGGTTTGTAGAAATTGGTTATTCAAATAAAAAAGGCTTATGAATGTTACTGCACACTGAATCTGCACAGAGCAGTCATTTGTTTTGAGGGTTAGGAGAAAGATTTTGTTGTTTTTTATGCCTGTGTGTGTGTGAATGTTTTAATTTAGGTATATAACTGAAACTGGCTCAATTTCTAGAGTTGAGAGTGAGTAGAAAAGACCTTAAAAAGTGATGTTTAGATGAAAACAAAAGGTGATATTGATTACAGAGTTCGGTTTTAACAAGGGAAATTTTGGGCAAGTCATTCTAGCTTTTTCCAATATGGATTATATTGATTTTCAGAAGTCTCCATAATCACAAGATGGCATTTCCCCTTCATTTGTGAACCAAGAGGGGTAGATGATGCAACCCATCCAGTGACTTCTGATTTAACTTTGATAGAACTTCCACCGTCTCACTGAATTTTTCATTTTATTGTATGTCTTGCCAAGTATGAAACTATACTGTATAGTTTATAGAAAACAGTAGACTACAGATTCTTATGCATGAATAATGCCTATTAAGGCTAAGAAGATCAATGTGTTTTATAGCCTTTCTGGGTAAATGAAAATTTTAATGGCAAACAGATTCATGATTTACTAGTTTTTTGCGATATTATAAAGGTAAAAAAAAATGCTACCACATAGTGCTTGGCTTATAAGGATGACTTTAACACCATTACATTAAATGTAGTGTGCATAGTGTATCGTAAATGCCAACTCTTGCATATTTACTGTGTTTAATATGCAATTAATATTCTAAAGTATTAAAAGTATAAAGAAAAAACTAAGTGAACATTTATAGCAATACTATGAAATCTCCAATAATTGTTTTGACTGTTGCCTTTTGCTCTCTAGTGCAACTGTCTTGCATTTTAATTATTGTATTACTTTGTATTTCATGTTTGTTTACACTCATGACATCAGAGTTAAGAACTTGTACACCAAGTATTGCAACCATTTTTTTCTTATTGTACATGCAACATAACAACATATAGTTTTGATGCTTAACAATATTCTTTTTTTCTTTAATAAAGGATAGTTATTTGAATTTTTAAAACAGGAACTAACAAATCTAGATCCCTGTCTGATATTATATTTAAAAACACCCAAATAAAGTAGATACTTAAATGTGAAAGGACAACTTTTAAAATATTTAGAAGAAAACAGGATAATATACTTAGACCCTGAATTACATAAGAATTTCTAAAATAAGAAATAAAAATCTAACTCTAAAAGAAGAGGTTTATAAATTGTTACATTATATATTTTCACACACACAAAAATGAAAACCAAGCATCAAACTGTTAAAAGATATTTGTAATATGTGAAAACCACAGAGGGCTTCAGATCAAGAAGTTATAAAGAACACCTGGAAAGCAATAAGGAAACAAAAATACCACGGCAGAAAAATGGGCAATCATTTATTTCATTTCTTACAGAAAAGAAAATACAAATATATGGAATGAAAATATATGAAAAGGTGTTCAAACTTATCAGTAAGCAGGAAAATGAAAATTATGACTGCAATGAAAAATATTACATTTAGACTGGCAAAAATGAGAAATCTGAAGATAACCTGTATTTATAAGAATATAGTCAAAAGAAATGTTTATAGTCTATTGATAAAGGTATAAATTGGTATAACCACTTTAGAAAATAATGGATTATAGCTTATAAAGTTGGAAATTAGCTCACTTAATGACATAGCAATCCTAACCTTAGGAATATACCCTAGCTCTACCAGCAAAGTTCATGATACAAAATAGCTGGGATTAGTTCAAATATCCACTAATAGTATATAAATACATAAACTGAAGATGAAACATTATATAACAGTGAAAATGCATGAAGTACAATTACAAAATTCAAAAAGACACAAAACCAAATAATTGTTTAGGAACACATGCATATATAATAAAACTATTTTTTCAAGAGATTAAAAAAAAAGGTAAATACAAAATTCATGCTATTGGCTACCTCTTGGGGAAAGGCAGAGAGATTTTTTTAAAAGATTGAGCACAGACTATATAATAGTAGTGACAAAGTTATAACTCAAATCTGGTGGTAGACTCATGGCTATTCATTTTATTATTTTGCTTTAAACTGGCATGTAGATTATATGTATTATTTCTCATGACTCAAATATGATATAATAAAACACTTTAAATTAAGTATATCAAGATTTGCACAGCACTCAATATTTAGTAATTGACAAATACTAGTTCTTATTAATTTGCAATATTTACAGAAGCAGAATCAAATAACAGTGGCAAATGTAATAATTTATCAGGACAATCAAAATTACTAAAATGTAAAATAATCTAAGCATTATGCTAAATAATTCAACAAATAATTATAAAAGCTAAATTCAATTGACAAAATCACTTACCTAATGTGTCACATTTCTCTCTAGCACCACAAATGTCTTCCCTTAAAAGAAAAGATTTATTTTGAAGCATTTTTGGAAAATATTTTTGAGACAAGCCAAAACAAAAATATAGAAGCTTTAATAATGACATAACTATTATCACAAACTAACTTCCAAAATTTAGTTTGTATCAAATCCTCAAAAAGTGTAAACCTAGAGTAACACACCATTGTTCATAACAATAAGCAACAGGTGCTATATAAAAGTGAGTGTTGTAAATAGTGAATCTTAAATCAAATTCAAACAGCCTCCAAGTATATTTTTCACATCTTTGCCTTTACTTACACAGTATGTGTAATATAGTTTACCCTCTTGATGATTCAATGTTGTCATGAGCTTCAGCTATTTTCTGATGCTAAATAATGATGTTCTCAGATGTTACCAAGTTGCTTAAATGTTTTTTCTTCTCTACTACTTAGCCCCTGGCCATTCAATTTGACAGTTGTCAAGTCTCTTTTCTTATGATCTCTTTTCATAGCCCTTTCTTCCTCCCACCTTTAATCTGTTATCTCCAATCTTTGCTGCTTGGCTCTTACCTACAATTCAGGGCAGAACCATGGACTATCATTGTATAAAATTAAATCAATTCTGCTTATGTTTGAAAAGAGATAAAGTATACTCATGTGCTGCACACTATGTTTCAGTCAGTGATGGACTGCATATAGGATAACAGTACTTAAGATTATAATATCATATTTTTACTGTACCATTTCTATGTTTAGAAACAGAAATAATCACCATTGTGTTACAATTGCCTACAGTATTCAGTATAGTAACATGCTGTACAGGTTTGTAGCTAGAAGCAATAGGCTACATCACATAGCCTAGGTTTATGAGAGGCTAAACCATCTAGGCTTGTGTAAATACACTCTATAACATTTTCACAATGACGAAATCACCTAACAATACGTTCCTCAGAATGTGTCCCGTTAAGCCACACATGACTGTACATAAACTATATGCTGGCTATTTTACATTGGCTAAAGGTTTTCATTTCAAGGTTCTAGAAAGCTGAGAGTTCTTTAGGTTTTACCCCTAAGTGAAGGATGTCTTTGGCCAACCAACCAACAACATAACAAGGCTAAGATCTATATATTCTGGTATCATCAGTGTTGCTGAATCAAAGGTGTGAGTTAACCATGCATGGGGTGCTTATGATATAAATCATAATTTTATAATAGCAGAAACTGTTTTCATACAAATAAAGAAGTTTGAGAATGACCCTAGCTAAAAGCACTGGTAATTAAGACATGCAGTAAACATCAAAACAATTAACATATAGACATATTTTTTTAAAGTATGTGAACAACCAAATACATTCAGATGTTCTTCTTTTCAAATGACCAAAACATCAAGAGAGGAATAAACAAAACCTTTTCTCAGTTCCATAACTATGTTAATTCCAGTAATTATTCCTAATTATTTCATTCAAAAATGATAAGGAAATTATTTTGTTTAGATCAAACCATTCCTCAGCAACCTGATATTCTTAATTTTCTAATGAGCTAACTAGTATTCTGGCTTGAAAGAACAGAAGGATATCTTATTCAACAGTTTCTTTGTAATACAAGAGCTCATACAATATTTCCATGTATTACTGACAAAGAATTAAGATTATAAGAAGTATCCATCATGCAGGAGAGAAAGAGTAAAGAATTATAGTTGGAAGAGCTGTTTCTAAAAATTGTACCTAGTGATAAGAACAGCAGTATCATGGTGGGAAGGGTGAGCATCATCGAGGACATTCTGAGTTTGCTGCCATAAGCAAAAGTTGTGTAATGTGGTAGCTGCATTAAAATTGATGACTGGTCCTTCCTACACAAAATAATAAGCAATTCAATACTATGTCAAAACATTTACGTCCCCTTTTCTTTCCAAACTTGTCAGCAGCATACAACATATCAAACAGCATTTTCATAGGCAAACGAACTAGCATCATTTCTTCATATATTTTCTCTAACATATTTTAGCAATACCTAAAACATTGTGATCAAAACTGAATCTAATTCAATCTTCTCAATGTAATCACCCAATATTTAGGATAAAAAAACCAACTTCCAAAAACTATTAGAATTCAAATCCTTCAACATTATGACTAAAACAGTTAACATTTGGATTTTCAATCTTACTTTTTAAAAAGTCATTTATTCATTTTTGTCACTTCATTGGCTCAATTAAACCCTGTCATTCTATTTTATTTCCATCACAACCGAGAAGGGTAATTCCACTCCTTTTCACATCAAGTTTTTTATTTTTATTTATTTTTATTTTTTATTTTTTGAGTTGGAGTCTCACTCTGTCGCCCAGACTGGAGTGCAGTGGCCACTCCCGGCCACCGCAGCCTCGACCTGCTGGGCTCCGGCGATCCTTCCACCTCAGCCTTCCGAGTAGCCAGAACTACAGGCGCGCGCTACCACGCCTGGCTAAGCACTTGGCTCTTCTCTGCCAGACACCCTCCACCTGCAGGCTAAGGTCTGGGAAGGCGTGAAATTCCTGCATGAAGTCAACCACCAGGTTGTCATCTCTTCAGTCCTCCTGTGGGCACAGCACTATCCTTCCAGGGATCTGATGCCCAAGAGAGCAGGGCCCCAGAAGGAACAAATCCACGCGTGTAACTGTAGACTTTCAAAGTCAGAAGGAGATTGAGAGGATTGCAACCTGCCTTCGTGATTTAGACTCAGCCTTGGGACTCAGACCGGGAAAACCTAGATCCTTCCAGCCTCCGTTTTCTTAGTGGTAAACTGGGAATAATAATAAGATAGAACCCTTCCCAGTAATAGAAACATTTTCATTTGGCTGTTGAAAGAGCAAATGAAAGAATCCCCATACAGCACAGGGATTAACCTGCAACAGGTGTCTGGTGAGCAGCGGACGTGGCTGGTCCAGCCCCTCATTTTCCACATGACTTCCAGTTTTGTTCCTTCCCCTGTGAGTGGTGGCAGACCGTGAGGAACAAAGATCTTCTAGGGATTTTTCGTTCTTCCACCGAGCTAACAATTATACCGGGCAATGCTTTGTTTTCTTATATTGGTTATTAAAAAATTAAGAGCCTTTATTTTTTAGACCGTTTGAGGTTCGCAGGAAAATTGAGAGGAAGGCACAGAGATACCCCAAGTACCCCCCAGGCCCCACTCTTGCACAGCCTCCTGCATTCTCAACATCCCCTACCAGAGCGGTGCCGTTGTTACAAGTGATGACCCTCTGTGGAGACATCATGATCACCAAAGTCCACAGTTTACATGAGTGTTCACTCTTGGTGTTGCACATTCTGTGGATCTGGACAAACGTACAGTAACATGCATCCATCACTGTCGGATCATACAGGATCTTTTCACTGCCCTAAAAATCCTCTGTGCTTTGCCTATTCCTCCCTCTCTCCACTTACTCTTGGCAACAAGTAATTTTTTTTATTGTCACCATAATTTTATCTTTTCCAGAATGTCATCTAGTTGGATTCATACAGTATGTAGCCTTTTCTTTTTTTAAAGACTTTTTAAAAATTAATTTAACTTTTTTTTTTAAGTTGAAGCCTCAATCAGTCGCCCAGGCTGGAGAGCAGTGGCAAACTCACGGCCACCCCAGCGTCGACTTGCTGGACTGACCTGCTGGGCTCCGGCAATCCTTCCACCTTAACCTTCCAAGTAGCCAGAAC
>CAUYQG010032120.1:0-20075 GCA_963574415.1 Tarsius wallacei | reverse complement strand
CTCATCTCTTGAAGGTTTTGTTCTGTCTTTTTGAGCTTGTTTTCTGTGTTTTTTACAGTTTGGGTTAGTTCTATATTTTGGTCCTCAAGCTCTGACATTCTTTCTTCTGCTTGGATAATTCTGCTTTCCATGCTTATCAATTTGTTATTTATTTCATTCACAGTATTCTTTATTACTATTATCTCAGTTATCAGCTCCTTCCTAGTTTTTTCTTGTCTCTCCTCAATTCTTTTTCATCTCTCCATTAATGTCTTGATATCTAGGTTTGTAGTTTGAGACCAGTCATTCTGGGGGTTCTTCATTGTTTGCATTCTGAAGTCAGTTTTCTCAGTGTCTGCCCTCCCAGGGGTCTAGGAGAGACCCATATTCTTTTGGCTTTTCTTCATTTGTGTAGATTTCCCTCCCTCCCCCCCTTTCCTTCCCCTTCTTTAATTCTGTTTTTCAGGGAAGGTGGGATTGCTTTTGCTTCACGTGTGAAATCTCCTATTCTTCCTTATGAGGGTCCTCTGGATTTGTTCACTTTTGAGGTTGGAGTGTGGGCTGCAGGCTGTACTTTTTGCAGATTTGAGGTTTAATTAAGGGGAAGCTGTGATTCAGAATCTATATGCTGATTCCAGCATCCACCAACCGGTGTATGAGCCCACTGGAACCTATTTCCCACTGCCTTACCATCTATCTGTGCAGCAGAATGTAGGTTTGGTCCCTGGAACAAAAGGAGGTACAGTAGAGGAAAATAATGGAGGAAGGGGGGGTCAATAGGAAGTTAGAAAGAGAGGAGTGAGAGGGAAAACAGACATACATACCAACTAACAGGTGAAAAAGTGACACAAGTCCAGAAAGAAGTGAAAAAAATCACGCAAGGAAAATTCCCTAAAGAATAGTGGTAGCTACACAAAGACATACCAATAAAATCATGCCTTTTGATGCATTTTGCCTAACACAAACAGATAGTGTAAGTCAATAAGCAAACAAAAATGAGCAAAACAAACAGTCAAAGTGACAAAATCAAAAGTTAAAATAAGAAATCAGACTAGCTCTGGAATCTTTCCTGAATGTCCAAAGTGTCTTCAGCTCTGATCTCCAGTCTCTCCCCTTACTTTCATTGCAGACAGCTAAATTTACTGCAGCTTGGGTTTCTTCTTTTGACCTGCTGCCTGGGAAGTCTGCTATGCTTAGTTGCCTTTGTCTGATTCAGCGTAGGGGAGGGGATATGTCTTCTATTTAGCGATGTTACCTTGGGAATCGAGGTGGAGGCTGCTGTTAGGTGTGCAGGTCAATGCAAATCTCTGCCAGGAGAATGGTCGAGGTGGCAGTTTCACTTTCATGGATCCTTTCTCTCCACTCATCTGGGTCCCTGGGCAATTCACTATGATGGACTGTGGTGGCGTGGGAGGCACCGGGGATCAGCTGCACAGCTGGGCGCTGGATCCGGGGCACCACCAGTGGGCTGGAGTGGAGGAGGGGGTCGGGAGTTCCCTCCTCTGGAGCTGAGAACCTCTGATCAGCACCTCCTCAAGATATGCTGTTCCCTTACACAAGCCTCCATGAACTTTTAATAGAGGTGAATGATACATTGAATGGCTTATCTCCTGCCTTCTGAGGGAGCCCACAGGAGTCTATGGGGGACGATCATGTCAGGAGTTTAGGCTGGAACATCCAGGATTCTACATTGGGAGCAGTTTCTGACTAGTCTGGTGACATGATTTTGGATGTGGCTCTGATAGATTTGTCACCAAGACTGTTTTCAGCTAAACATTCTTTTAGTTCTCCAATACCATTTCTTGTTTTTTTTAGATTCGAAAATATAGTTTTTTTAGATAGTAAATCAGAGAGGGAGAGGAGGTTCACCCCCTCATATACAAGGTAGCGGAGGGGGCCAAAGTTAGGAAAAATAGCCCGGCCATAGCTCAATGAGCACATGGCCTGACCAATGCTTAACAAAACAAATGACTCCTCAATACCATTTCAATAAATTTCTGTTCTTATATTAGCTAGGTTGTAGTCAGCTACTCTTGCTTGCAATTGAGAACCACAAAGACATAGACATCTGTGCCAGTTGTGGCTGAAAAGAACATTCTATAAGGCAAATTGGAGGAGAATGGCAAAAAATGAAAGTTTTATTATTTTCCCTCTCTTGGGTTGAAGAAAAACCATACCATACTGCTTCAAAGGGTGTGGCTCTCAATTATAGCTGCACATTAGTTTCTTTGGGAGGTTTATAATAATTCTACCCCAGACCAATTAAATGAAATCTTACAGGCATATTTATTTATTTAATTCTCCCCCCCAAAATAGGGTGTTTCAATGCCTGTACTAAATAATACATATAGTCATCTGCAGCTAAAGGGCTGAGATGGCCAGAGAACAAAAGGTCTGACCTCCTAGTTCATCAAATGGAAATCCCAGTTGAATGACAACCTTGATTGAATAGGCAGTTTAACCGGTTCTCTTATGTGAAAGTGAGTCTCCTGAAGGAGAAAAAAGGAGGGGTCCTGATAATTTAAATGAAGACATATGGGGTGTTCAGTGTCTACCAAACTGCAATGTCCCCTCTGAGCTGAGACAGCCACTCAATGTTACTTTGGGAAGAGACTCAGTAGAGACCACGCTCAAGTATCTTATTATGCAAGCATAAGCTCACAGGGCACCCATTTCATCCAGGTTCAAGTTTAGTTAGACCTAAACCTGACCCATGCTTATGTGAGGTTGAGATGCCAGAAATTCCATGTAGAACAAGCAACCATGAAATTGGGAACATAGAATTACTGGAGTGGATTTATCTTAGGCAACCTACTCTTTAATTATCTTCTCTGAGACGACCAGTAGGACAGACTTATTTTGTAAACTGTTGAGGAGAGTGTCATTATTCACAAATAGTTCTGTAATGACTTGTTTTCTGTAGAATAGAGCCAGATGAGAGAACTGCCATAGAAATGAGCCTCCCGATTTTAAGGAAATACGTGTCTCAGAGCATCTATAGCCAGACAATCTGGTTATTAGAACAGCAGGGGAGCAGGCATGAGAATTAGAAGAGTCAGTCCCATAGGATATGACGATGAATCATAAAAAATTTCCTACCATCAAAGAAGATGCATTGCTCACCAAAGTCCTCATTAATTTGTATAGACAAACAAAAAAAAATCTCAAACTGGTAAATAGAGTCCTCATGTGAACCAGCCTGAGAGTTTTCACCCTTCACTAATTCTAAGACCTGAGTTGGTCCATAAACTCAGAACCTCTGACTGAAAGGGGGCAAAAACCCTTGAAAAAGTATCCTTACATAACATTTCCAATATGTAGGTACTCCCAATCTTCCTCTTGGAATGGTGTGGTCATTGGAAAGAGTTATTGTGTACTGAGGAATGGAAATACTCAAGCTTTTTAGAGTTTATTACATACCGCATCTGAGGAGCAGCACCATTGCCAGAATATGAAGTCATAGACTCAGATGACAAAAGAGGTTTGACCTGGGTCTACTTCACAGGAAGTTGGATATAAACCAGTAACCCCTCCCATGTTTTTTCTTCATTTCTTAATTGTATACTTGAAATAGATATTGATACAGGCCCCACAAGGACTTCTTGATGCCTAAAGTCCACTGAATCCCTAACACTTTCTCTTATCACCAAAATGTCAAATCCAAACAATCCACCATATCTCTGGTGTTATTTTAAAAGATGTGTGACATCACCAAGTTTAACCCTCTCTTCCATTATAATGGTAACACACTTTCACCATGTATGATCTGCCACAGTTTGGCTCATGGAGACTTTGGTCATCTTCCCTCTCCCCTCAAAGAATCAACCCATCTCCCCTATTGATGACATTATACCGACAAGATCTAGAAAGTAGGATGTGGTAAATACTTTAGATTGGATTAAATGGAAAAAGAGTTCTGCCATCTTGTTAAGGTTTCTATGGGACCCATTAGACTGGTTCATGTTAGGCCAGCCACATCACAGGGGAGGGAATGTTGCTCTATCGTAAAGTGGGCACGTAATTACGTTGTAGGTCTCTTTAGATTTTGCAATCAGTGGTAAATGGAATTGTTCTAGTCTTACCCATTGACTTAGTGACCTCAAAGATGCTACACTGAGTGGTGCCTTTAGCAAGAAAAGATTGACCAAGTGATGACTCTCCAATTTATTTTTCAGCTACTAAGGAGAGTAAAAATATCACAATACATCATGTCCCTCCCAGAGTTCCCGTTTCCTGTTTGTTGCCCCTACCAGTAGCTCTCTATCCATTTCTATCTTAAACACTTCCTGGGACATCTAGGAAAGAGCTAGTTGTTTTATTTTTCCCTGACAATTCTCTTGAATCTTACCTTAATAATGAAGTGTTTCCTTTTGGTACACTTCTCCTAAATGGAATTTACTTTCTGATAAGTTTGTTATGCATAGATTACAGCCAACATACATTTTCTGCAGTTTGTGTATGGTACAGATAGAAGCCATATCATTGCTTTAATATATAAAGTTCTCTAAGAAATTATCCCTGCATTTTAAAAGAAGCAGCTAATATTTATTGAGTACTTACTATGCTCTGAGCACTTAATTTATATATCTTTACAACACTATGAGGAGAGTTATTTGCCCTTTCCGGATGGAGAATCATAGGCACAGAGCAGTCAATTAATTTGCTCCAAGTCATGCAGCTCTCAAATAGTGAGGCCAGGATTTGAACCACAACATTCGTGCACCAAAACCACAATCATAATCTAAAAATATAGTTCTTCTACATTTTAAAGGATAAATAATAACTTAGGATAGTCTTGTAAATGAGTAAATACTTAACTCAAAATTTGGTCAATGATTTAAGCACAACTAATTTTTTGTTTGTTTTTAAAAAAATCTCAGAATTCCTGAGTAATTAACACAAGCAGATGAGCAAACACAGAGAAACAAATAAAACAAAAACACTGGAAATATTATTCTTTTGTGAAATGATGTCTCCGTATTATACTGGGTCAGTAAAAGAAATTCTGTACTACTACTTGTGTTTTCATGAAAGTAGAAAATTGTTCTGTCTCCAAGGCCAAAACTTCCTTCCTAAGGTGACTCAAATCAAACACATGCCTGGCTACGCAAACTGGCAAAAGGAAGTGGCAAGAGGGGATTTGAGGACCAGTCAGGAAAGAGAGACTTTCAGAAAGAAAGGTGACTTTGTTTTTCCCTCTGAATGACCTAAAAGATTAATGTGGTAGAAAACAGAAGGAAGATTTCACCAAGCACCCATTTTAATTGGTGTAGGGAAAAAACCAAAAACCAACCAAACAAAAAACAGATCCCAATGAAGGAGAGAACTAAATGTCAACTTTTAAAAGTAATTTGTGTTATGGATAAAGATATTTAGATCATCTCTATAAAAATAGTCTGCTTGATTTACAGGAAAATTAGTATAAGAGATATGAAAATATTGTAACTAAGCGACATACAAATAAAATGTTTTGAAACCATTTTAAATGGAAAGTAGTACCCAACCCCTGTAAGCAGAAGCAGATGTATGGTCAGCAGAGATTACATCCCAAGAGAACAATGATTAATTATGCACTGTCATGTAAATGTTTTCATTTTCAGGTCACTTACTGAATTCTAAAGGGCCCCTTAGTATTTAGTAAATGGTTAAGACCTTGGGTACTGGAGAGAGATTCCCTGATTTCAAACTTCAACCTTCGTATTCTAGGTGTTCTGCAGTAAATGTGTTAAGGCCAAAGATATTCAGTTTCCCTATTTGTAATGTTGGGAAAATAAAGTTTTATATTTCCTTGATAGTGTTGATAGGACTAGATGAAATCACCTGTGTAAACCATCTTGTCTGGTACATAATAAATACTTTATGAATGCTGGATACTATTAATTTAAAAATCTGTCCAAAATGCTAACTTGTAAGCTTTGTTTTTATTTAAAAACGAAACAGATTTTGATATATTATTATCAGATTGTTATATCAAAAATTATTCAGAATAAATGTGCATGTATATTTATGTAAACATTCCCCATCATATAATAATTTTTCTGATCTTTCAGAAAGAATTAAATCACATGGGTTGGAAGAAATAAAATTGGTTTAGTGGCAAACTTGGTATACCAGGGCTCCCATCCCGTTCTCTCCCTTAGTTGATTCATGATATTCAGGAAGCACCAATATAAATGAAACTCATCTGTACTATCATACATTTCATTTGGAAAAAATGCAGAGTGAGCTTGATGGTATTGAAGATGAATTCCAGTTCTAAAATGTCTCCTGGCACTAACATTTTTCTTGATTATTTCTCCAGAAAATCTTACTTTGGGAAATAGCATCACTCAAGAGCATATCTTTTAGAGAAGCTTCTGTGATTCATAGACAGCTCTGCTTTCTCTCTTTCTGTCATTTTCTGCATTGTATTCTTGATCCAATGCCCAGTCTTTATTCACCTCATTGTCTCCTAACAATTTTTTTGCCACAATCTGCTAACAGTTTTTCTGTGTTGTCTCTCTTATCCAATTTTTAAAAAATTGTTGCTTTTATTTGAATATTTTCTCAACACTAAGTGCAATGATATCCCTATAAATTATTAAATTAGATTTTGTGTATTTGGTCAGACAACTTGTATTGAGTTCCTACTTTCCACCAGGCTGAGGTCTAGGAGCCACGAAGAAGCAGTCAATGTTGGTAATCCTTGCTGTCAAGCATCTCATTGTTGCACATTTTTCCTAAACTGGAATCCACAGCCCTCAAGCTCCTTAGATTCTCATGCCTCTTTATCAATCTAAGAAGTCTCTAGTCAAGCAAACTGATTTCTGCTCCCTGACTTCCACAATCCTCCAGTAACCCCTCATAATGTCATCTCTTACCTGCTCCATATTTTTACTCGAGGTGTGCTCCTGCTTTATAAAGAATTATCTCAATGTTTGACTACTTATCCAAACTCAAGCATAACCTCCCTTTCAAGAGCAGCTTGAAGTATTCTCAACCACTCTGGCCCACAATGCCTTTCCTGATCTTCAGGAGGGTTGATTTCTACAAACCCTTCTGAGCTTTATGATGTGGTGTGTTGTGAAACATAGACACTCTATTTGCAGTGTGCTCATATATTCAACCAGAATCTGGTCTGTTGTGAACATATAGAATATGTTCACTAAAAACATTATCTGGTTGAATGTACCAAATACGGGTAATGCACAGTCAGGCATTTCTCTTTGCCGTGTTTTGGCTACATTTCTGGCTCATTGAGTATGAGATCTGCAGGAAAATTACAGAAAAATTAAAGAAAGTTCTGCCTTCTTAATCCAGTGATCAGGCTAAACTATTCAAGTGTTCTGTTGTCCATGAGAATAAAATGTTCACTGAATAATATATATTGCATATACACAATGTGTGTATATATCATCCTATACATGCATGTTATTACATTAAATGTGTTATTGTGTGTGGGTTCTTGATCCTTGATGTTGGCATTGAAAATTTAAGTATTAAAAATCTGTGTTTTTTTCCCCAGGTTATGTTTCAAAATTATGTGTGGAATTAAGTCTCAGTAATATCACGAACATCTTGAGATAAAATCCTATGGACTTTTATTAGTAAATGTTCTATCTTTGAGCCTAATACATGCTTACATTTTGAAAATAGTAATTTAATACATATGAGTTTAAAAACAGATATAAAATATAAAATATAAGATACTGTTGATTAGTTAATAGTTGAATTCAATAGCTATGACTCCATGAAACTCAGAAATCAACACAATCAATTTATGTTGAAGAGAAAGATTCACCATGAAAGGACTGTGGGGTTGTGCTCAAAGTTAGATGTTTTAAGAACACTAAGCATAAAAATGCAGCTAGGCTATGAACAGACGTTGGCTATTCTTATCTGTAAAGTCATTACATTTTCTCTGCCAGCCTTCAAGGAACTCTGATTTCAATCAAAGACTATATGTCAAATTGTAGTTTTCCTGTTGGAACTGTGGGCATCCACCAACCAGGATAAGAATTATGTAGGATCTTTAATTTTATAAGAAGTTATCACTGTGCCACCTGCTTTTCTGATACTGAGAGTAGGTGAATAATGCCCTTTGAAAACACAGTGAAACTGATTACTGACTGTGTTCTTATGCTTTCCATCTATGGCTGTGCACCCTACAGCATACTCTACACATATCACTGATGTCTCTCCGTTGTCCTACCAATAAGGAATTATCGTATTTTTATAGAAGAGAAACACAGAATACCTGGATTTTAGGTATGCATCAGAAATCTTAAATTTAAATTGTTTCCTAAGTAGCTTTTTAAAAAGGTAACCTTTTAATTGAAGCACAACATAATACAAAAAATTGCCAACATAAAGTTTACTGTGAATTAATGGTGTAAATTCATGAATTTCATGAAGTGGACATAGGCAAATAAAAAACTAGAAAATTATTAGCACCACTTAAGCCATATTTATGATTCTTTCTACTCACTTATGTAGAATATTTGACATGAGCCTGGTTGAGTCAACTAAATTTGTCAGAACTGATAAATAAAGTTATTAATTAAACTTTATTCCTGAAGTAGGGTTATCTCTACACAGCTACTGTGGATCATACTATATTGGGCACATCTTTTCCCCATAGAAAAGTCTTTGCAAAGCTGTAATTTATCAATATACCTTGATTATATTGAGATATATCTTAGTTTGGGTTTCCCTAAAGAAAATCTTGAGTTAAGGATTTAAAGGTAGATAATATTATTTGGGGAAAAGAAAAAAGAAGAAAAAAAACTTAGGTAACACCACTGAAGAACCAAAACAGTTGAAAAAAGAATGGGGAAAACATAGAAAAGATTATTACCATGGGCATATAGAGCTTTTTCCAGCTGAAGACTCTGAGAAATTTCAGAATTGTCCCACCACAGAACAACAAGACTGAGACATTTATCCAGTGAGAGTTGTTTACCTCTGAGGATTGCTTCAAGGGTGTTAACTACTTGTATTTCCTGGTCAAGATTGCCTAGATTAAGCCAAACTGCAATAAATCTAGCTTCTGCAGATTAGAAGACTGACCCAAGCATGGGCAAGCTATGCACTGACATTCCAGAACCCGAGCAGGCTGCATAGTTGAACTCATGCGGCATCAAGAGATCCATTATAAGACAATGGAAATAGGCATTATTCTTTCTTTTTTGAAAACCATCATTACAATATTGCCTTTGCATAGTTTAATATAAAAGTATGTGCCATGAATATCACCCAGGGTCAGGAAAACATTAGTCTCTCCTGATGATAGAGTAGTCATAAATTAATGAGAGAACAAGCACCTTCAAGTCACGTGTTTCTCTCCTTGCCAGGATTCCTAGGAACTCAAAGTTAAGTTTTCAGTTACTTTTTAATAACTTACCTTTCCTTTACAATTCTTTTGTAATGACTGTTCATCTCCATATTAATGAAGAGATCTTAGCCCGAGGCTCACAGGAAACAAATAACGTGCCTGAAGTCAATCATCTAGTGCATTGGAGAGGCAAGATCTGCTGGCAAGTCTCTGGCTCTACATTGTGTTCTTCATGCTACAACTTTCAAATATTGAGAACATAATGACTAATATCACATCATTCTTAATCATGGAGAAATGCAGCATATATGTGTAATAATATATTATAAATTGTTATTTCTTTTTATTTTAACTTTGAAACTTTTCCTAGAATCATAGTGACAACGGAGAATGAAAGATTAAGCCTCAGGTCAACACTTAATCTGCTCTTGAAAAGTATCTAGAGCTCATTCATAATTTTAAGATAGCATACTACCAGTTTGTCATATAACCAAAGGTTTTTGAAGTTAGTAGATTGTCTGTACTTACTAAATGTAAACAATTAAAAACAGTTGCAAAAGAATAAGAACTCTAATCTTTCAAATATGATATTCTTTATTTTGGAAAGTAGATTAATGATGGTGGAGTGAGAATGTACTTCAACTGAAGTTTGCTTGTAGTTGGGGAGACATCACTTCCACAGGATTGGCACAGGGAGGAACCATACCTAAGAAGCCACTGATACCCACTGGCCTGACCTATTTGTTCTGGAAAAGACAAGACAGCCTTCTTTCTCAAAACCAAAGTTTTCTAAATCCATTTGTGTCACAGCTTGCACTTAATCATGGATATGAATGGATTTTTATCTCATAAATCAATTTTATGGCAGCCACGAAGGAAAACTTTTTATATGACAAATTACTCAATTTGGTTAAAATAGACATCCCGATGTAAACAGATGGGCTCTCAGAGGAGTTAACCAGTTCCAAGACTTTTCCATCTCAAGGTACTTATTCTGCCAAACATTTATTTATTCTGAAGTCAGAGGACACATCTGGCCTAGTTCAGAAAGTTTAGTCAGTACACAAAAATGGATAACTAATAGCATGAGGGCATGCAGTGATCAGAGGAAATGCCTAGTTCAGAATGAAATCCAGTTTGTGAAAGGACCATACATGCAAAGTGACTGTCAAATGCAGAACAAGTCAAGAAACCAGAGAATGAGGCATACAAACCTAGTCTGTCGATGAAGGGAGATTTCTTGGATAACTTTTGGACAGAAGCACGGTCTTAGGCGGTAGCAAGGCAGGTTGATCTCTGCGCTGTTACCTCCCATACCCAGGACTTATTATAGGAAAAGGGCATATGGGTTCTATAAGGAATGTGTAGGACAAATAAAGTCAAACTTCCAGGAAAAGACAAGAAGCTATGTAAGTCTTAGCCTGAAATTTTTGTGATAACAGCAAGGTTGTTTTGACCTAATGGCAGGATTGACATTAATCACATGCACTTACACAAGGAACAGTAGATAAAATAGAAATCTTAGAGGCATTCTCAGAACTGAGATTAATCAGAAGTGAACATGGCAGATTAGCACCCAAGATGGTGTTACTTTAGCCTTTACAACATCTATTATGAACAACAAGTACACACATACTGGGGCATTCAGGAAAAATAGTCCTGGATTAAATACATCGTCATCTCAGATTTCACAAAACCCAGAGAAGCAGTGGAGTTCATTAGTAATTCCTGACTTCAATAGACTATGTGGAATATAGATGTTTCCTATTTCCAAATTGGATTGAGATGAAATTATATGTGTTAATTTGCTTCAATAGATTCATATATAAAAATAACAGTGACAAAAATGTAAACGTCATCAACGAAATTCAGTTTGCTTGGGAACTGAAGCAGGCTTTCATACTTCCCATCCTCAATTATTTCTAAACAACTGGCTAGAGTTTAAAAAAAACATCAAAGGAACTTATTAATAACAAACTCAATGTCAAATTTGATAGATTTTTTTGTGTTTTTTTTTCTTTATTTGTGTTTTCATTTTATGAACATTTCTGTGGTAAGAGGAAAAACAGTAGTGGATTCAGCAATGATACTCATGAATTGAATAAATGTCCACACATACATGCAAAATGTAAACTCACTCATAGGCAGACAAAACAGATCTCTTATATTTAACTAGAGACACAGGAAAAGAGTTGGCATCACTTTTTAATCAACTATTATCAATATTTAATTTGTCATAGTCGAAGATATGACTAGATACAGGTAATTTTTTAAATCTGTAAATGATTGGAAACAATCCAAGTATTTCTTAACAGGGTTTGCTAGGTCAATGACGGTAAGCTATATTATAAAAGAAGTGTAAGGTCTTTATACGTTGATATGGAGCAAGAGAGATGTTTAATTGCTTATATTTACATAAAGTAGCTAACAGAAGTAGTTATTTATAATGGGTAGGTTTGGGCAGAATGAGAAGAGAGGAGAGGGCAGGAGTAAGGTCCTCCACAAACCTTTTTTAAATTTTAAATGAATTTTTTGTTTTCTTTCCTGTTAGAGCTTTACAGTCATATCCCTCATAACCAGAGATTACTTTAGGGATCTTATTATCCTCTCAGGAAAATGTTTCTTGAAAGTCTGATTAGATACATAAAGTTATGTTCATTCATAATTTTATATATTCATACAATGGAATATTATTCAGTGATAAACATGAATAATTTTTTTTTAAAAAAGAAAGTTTGGCTAGATATAATTTCCCAGTTAAAAGTCCTGCTATAGAGCCAGGCTCGGTGGCTCAGCCTGTAATCCCGCACCTTGGGAGGCTGAGGTGAGTGGATTGCCTGAGCCCGTGGGTTTGAGACCCACCTGGGCAACTTGGTGAGACCTCATCTCTACAATAAATCAAAAAACTAGCCGAGTGTGGTAGCGCGCGCCTGTAGTTTCAGCTACTTGGAAGGCTGAGGTGGAAGGGTCGCCGGAGCCCAGCAAGTCGAGGCTGCGGTGGCCACTGCACTCCAGTCTGGGTGACAGAGTGAGACTCCAACAAAAAAAAAAAAAAAAACGTCCTGCTATAAAATGCTCCTAGCGCCCTGTACTTTTTCTTTCTTACAGTTGTCTTTATTGCATTGTGTAGGGGGGGAGGAAGGAGGAGTATTTAGTTGATGTTCCTCTTCAAACACTAGCCTGAAAGTCCATCAAGGACAGGGTCTCAGCTGTTGTTTACTAATTGCTGGATCTCCAGTGCTTGACAGTGCTTGGCTTTCATTGGTTTCCAGTACCTATTTCTTGACTGAATAAATGACAGTATATCTGCATCAATGAACTAATATAAAAACAATGTCATTTACCCTTTGCTTTTTAAATTCACTTTACTTGGGCAATATTGAATGCAACATTGTGATCCACAGGAGAAATTTCTCTGCAACACATATTTATCATTGTCCTTTCATACAAAAATTCTATTAAAATACCTTGGCATATGAACTTTGTATTTAGGAAACATAGTAAGGACATGAGAGATGGTGTCTATTTTCTATGCATGCAGTTCTTCAAGTACTAAAATTGGTATGCAAAATGGCAAGCTAAATGCCTGTTTATTGGATCACTTCGTCATAGAGGAGAAGAGAAATATCTATAATGCGTTTGCTGTTTGCTCTCTTTCCTGTCTCCCATTTCTGTGTGGCCTTTATTTCAACTATTATAACTCAAATCTCTCCAGAGGGGGGGAAAAACTTACAGATTTCCTTTTCATTACTTTCAGTATGAGATATTTTTTAAATTATTTACCTGCTTTGTAGAAAATATTTGCAAAATGCTTACTCCATTTTTTTTTCATTTGTTTTTTCTGGCAGTCTTATGTATTTTAATGTTTCAGAAATTAAATATGTACATATATATGAGGAAAGATCCCCACCGAAACAAAACCCAGAATTATCTCTTGGGTGGCAGGTCCCTTATGGTACACTCAGAATTTGTTCACCCGGATCATATGGTCAATCTAAGTTTTTTCTGGAAATTTTGAAATGGTTGCGTCACAGTTTGTGGAATAAACATCCCAAATTGTGGCAAAGAGGTGACTGGTTCTTCCACCATGACAATGCACCTGCCCACACCGAGCAGAGCGTTCAGCAGTTTTGTATGAAAACGGCATGACCCCTGTGCCCCACTCTCCCTATTCACTTGATATCACCCAGAGTGAGTGATTTTTTGTTTCTTTGTTTGTTTCTCCAGATTAAAAATGACCTCAAAGGGATACCTTTTGCTGATGTGAAAAACATGGAACAAAAAAATGACAGAAGCTCCTAAAGGCTTCAAAATTGATGCATTTAAAAACTGTGTTGAGTAGTGGAAAAAGCATCTCAATAGGTGTATTGCATCAAAAGGAGAGTACTTTGAAGGTGACTGAATTTCAACCTGTATGAATAAATACACAATTAAAAAAAATAAATTCGAGGTTTTTTTTGGATACCCCTTAGCATTCCATTAGATAATGTGTTTTTAATTTAATTTTATTTTAGAATTATGGGGCATATACGAAGATTTACTACATAAGTAAATTGCATGCAGATGAGGTTTGGGCTTCTAGGGAGTCCTCTCTCTGCCTGATAGTGGACCCGGTACCCAGAATGTAGTTATGTGCCCCTTATCCCTCCTCCCTCCCTCCTTAACTAGATAATGTATTTTTTACTTTTATTTCATAATGCAAGTAAACTCAGCACTTGAGAACAGTACGTCATTGTTTTCAAAATTTTCAAGGTAAAAATACTATTTTCTGCTTAAATTAATAAGTAAAAAAAATTCTAAACAATTCAAGACCAAATATTAACACATTGGGTTTTCTTGGAAGAGTTAGTTATTCTTTTACTTTTTGCTTCACGTATTGTCACTTTTAAGAATTATTCCATTTCAATTTGCAATTATGTTTATAATTTTTTTAAATTTAATTTCTTGTTTAGCATTAATTAACTTTTAATGTACAAATAACAATTGCATATGTATGTACAATGTGATGTTTTGATATATGTATACATTGTAGAAAGATTCAATCTAGTTCATTAATATATCCCAAACACTTTTAATCACTATTCAATATAAGTTTGTGGTCTATATTGGCAGTATGTAAAGGTGACTAAAATTTACTTTGTTCTGTGAATTCATTTAAACACACGGCGATGCTGGACTGTTAAATAATGCTGGCCATGACAGCAGACTATGGCACTGCAGTTACATGCAGTGTAAACGATTGATACCCACTATGAGCCTCTTCTACAGGCCATTTCCTAGCTGCTGTAACGTGAGCTAATTGCTCACATCTGCACTGTTAAATTGCCAACGACCTTCAGACCGGGCTTTAATGGGTCCTCCAGAGCATGCCATGGGATCCAGTTGACCTATACTCCAGCTGAGACTACATCCTTATACTGGGTTGCTTCCCTCCTTGCTCTTTTCCTGAGAGCACACACACTACCAATCACCTGCAGCAACATCCCCATCTCAGGCTCTTCTCCCCGGAAATCTGACCTAAGAGGTGTTTGAAAATATCATAGGCTTATGGCGAAAGGACCAGTACTGTATGCTATGCTACTATCCAAAACGTCATTTTTTGTATAATTTTTTAAGAGATGACTGTCAACAATGTGGCTAGTGAAATTATTGTTTGATGGATATTTTACTTAACCTCCCAGGGTTTTCTTTTTTCTTCTTATTTGTAAAATGAGAATAAACACATCTAAGTAATGAGTTAATTGGGGGAATTAAACAATGTAGCATATGCAGAAAAAGCTGTCATGCATGTAATAGGTGCAAGGAAATTGGGATTAATTTTCCTTCAACTACTGAATATATCAGGAATAAATGTACCAGAACACTGACTGAAATAATTAATTAGGAAATGTCGGTATTTTTTTTTCTAATAATACCTTGTGAGTTATTTAATGCAAGATTTCATGTGTAAAAGAAGTAAGTTCAAGTGAAAATACATAAGGTAGTAAAATGTTTTCCAAATGGACTTGACTATAGAATTAACTTGTGCATTCTTGACCACGGTATTTTGGTATTCACTTCAAATCCTTCTACAAAGATAATTGGAAATGCTGGGATACAAGGTTAATGACTCAGGGTCTCTATAACTTTCATCCTTAACCCATTTGAAGTTATTGTAATACGCCCGACCCTTGAACAATATGGATTTGAACTGTGCAGGTTTACTTACACCCAGATTTTCTTCTGCTTCTGCCACCCCTGAGACAGCAAGACCAACCCTTCCTCTTCCTCCTCCACCTGCTCAACAAGACAAAGATAAAAACCTTTAGAATGATCCATTTCCATTTAATGAATAATATATTTTCTCTTCTTTATGATTTTCTTAATAGCATTTTTTTCTCTAGCATGCTTTAAGAATACGATGTATAATACATATAAAAAGAAAATGTGTGTTAATCTGCTGTTTGTGGTATTGGTAAGGCTTCCAGTCAACAGTGGACTATTAGTAGTTAAGTTCTGTGGAATCAAAAGTTCTATGCAGATTTTCAACTGCAAAAGGGATCGGTGTCCTTAACTCCTATGTTGTCCAAGGGTCAACAGTACTTTTTTCCGAAAACAGGGAGTACCTTTCCATTTATTTCTCCTTTGCCTCTGCATCAAGTCTTAAGATTTTTCTTTCCATAACTCCAGCATATTTCTTATGGAGAGCATTGCTCATATTTTCCCTTCTCCTGTTTGCTGCATTTACGAATGGGGATTTCTTTCATCATATTTTCCAACTGGGAACTTTTATGTAAAGGAAATTGGATGTTACTTTTGTCACTAACCAATTTATTAGATTTCCTTTATCTTTATAATAGATGTTTAGTTGATTTTTTGGATAGAGTCATATCTTCAAATGATAATCATGTTTGACTTTCCTCATCTAATAGATATTTAAAGCATTTTAAAATCAATTTTTTAGCTTTTACTTATAGAATAATGTTTATATTAACCAGGAGTAATTACTACTTTTGCCTATTACTTATTTTAATTCTTATTTTTCTGTCTTATAAACATCCATGATCCTGACTTTTGGTTTGAGGTTGTTTTAAATTACAATAAGAAAATATGAATGCATTATCTTTTCAAGATACTTTTAAAAACCATGAATGCACATTGTATCTTATCAAATACATTTAATAGCATTTATAATTATAGTTATTTATTTTGTCTGACATATTATGTGATAAAAATATTCTTAGGTTTCTTAGTATTAAACCATTCTGTCATTTCTGTCATAAACTTATGTTGCCTACTTTACATTATTGTATTTTTTTAATGCAGGATTTATTGAGAGGACAGAAAAGCTCCACAGCGGGAGGGGACCCGAAGGGGTTGCCCATATTATTGTATTAATGGCAATTGGATTATTTTTAGTAATATGCTAACATTTTTGCACCCATATATAATTTTTTATGTACATGAGTATGTATATTGTATATCATATGTACACTTTTACCTTCACATCTATATACTACAGTTGATTAAAAAGTTGTATTATGATTTTCTTGTAAGATTTTTTTAATCATTCACTATTTGGTCTTAAGAAATGAATTTACATTGTGCTATTCTATTTGGAAGTTTAATAGAATTTACTGACAAAATTCTTTATATTTATGGGTAGAAATTTTTTTGTGCAAATATTCTCAATTTCTTCTATAATAAGAATTCTATTGAGAATGAGATTATTCTTTTGGACTAGAAATATATGGTTTCATAGAAATCTGTCTTTTATTCTTAATTTTTCAAACTTATTTTCATAAAATAAAATGATTTCTTCTATATTTTGTTTAATTCTTTCCGTGTTTTGTAACTTTTAATTTTACTTCCACTTTTTGGATTTGTACTATCACCAACCTTTAAGTTAAATAATCTACTGACTTATTTTATTCATTTCCTGAAACAATTCTTTATTTATGTTTATCCATATTTTCTAAAGCTTAATTTTATTTTACATTCCTCGATATTTTTATTTTTTATTGCTTTTTCTAACAGCTTGAGTTGATTATTCTTTTTATTTATTTTCTCCTACTGACCAAAGTAATTATTGAAGCCCATTATCTTTCTTTTGTGAATTTTTAGCTACACACCATAGAAAATATCATTTTCTATAAATTGTTCATTTTTAGTTTCATTTTGCTCAAGTGTTAGATAAATTGTAATTTATTATACCTTACTTTTAACTTTCAGGGTATGTTTTTGGCTTTCTATTTTTATATCATGAGATATCATGATATTTATTATTCCTACTCCCTGGAATCCTTTAAGTTTTGTGTGTGTATGTGTGTGTGTGTGTATGTGTGTGTGTATTTTGCTTTTAAAAGGTGAATAAATTTATCTCATTTACATTTATTGCTGTTTTGCTTTGTCTTTCAGTTTTTACTTTCTAGAAAAATCTTTGCTAGATTTTTTATAGAGATTTGATTATGATAATAAAAAGAAAGGAGGTCCTGAAGATATTTTCAATTTAAAAAAAATTGATATTGTACCTTTCTATCCACAAAACTATAAAGATTACTCACTCAAAAAGATTGCAAGAAAAATGTCTCTCCTTTCTTCATCTACCCATCTTGCCCTCCCCAGCCTTTGGTAGCCATTATTCTACTCTCTACTTCTATGAGTTCAATTGTTGTAGATTCCACATATAAGTTAGATCATGTGGTGTTTCTCTTCCTGTGTCTGGCTTATTTCACTTAGCATAATGTTCTCCAGGCTCATCTATGTAATTACAAATAACAGGATTTTCTTCTTTTTTTAAGGTGAATAGTACTCCACTGAGTATATATACCACATTTTTAAATGCATTCATCCATTGATGGACATTTAGATTGTTTCTACATCTTGGCTATTGTGAATAGTGCTGCAATATACAAGGAAGTGCAGATATTCCTTTAGCATACTGACTTCCTTTCTTTGGGTTATATACCCAGTAGTGAGATTGTTGGATTGTATGATATCAGATAGGAAAAATAAGTTCTTGTGTTCTCTTGCACAGTAAGGTGATTATAGTTAATAACAATGTATTACATATTTAAAAATAGATAAAAGAGAGAATTTTAAATGTTCTCACCTCAAAGAAATAATAAATATTTGAATTTTCACAATGTATACATGTATAAAAATATCATTCTGTACCACATAAATATATATAATTATTATTTGTCAATTACAAATAAAATAAAACTTTAACATTTAGCAACTACTGGAAAAGAGAAACAATTTGCATTTTTCTCTTTTTTGCTTGTTTGTAAATGCAGACTTCTTTGATGGTGTATCTCTTCCCTGACCTAAAGAAGACAGAACTAGCCATATTAGCTTTTGCTCTTGGTAATAATCCACACAAAGACTTTGAGAAGAAATTATTTTAGGAACTATCTTCAAATCCTTAAGAATCAAATTCATGTTTTAGATGAAGCCGTTTTTTAAAAGTTTTTTTAAGTTGCTTGTCACTATGCCAAGATGAGCATAACTGATTTTCCCAGGGAAGATTCCGACTTTCTATCCTGAGACAATTTGAAATGTGCTATGTCAGAAATTCAGTACATTCAGTACAAAATTTCATTGTCTTTGACAGAAATTCAAATTGTTTCTTCTATCATGATGGCTCATCAACCAGTTTTGCGTTATCAGAGTTGAAGTGTTTTGTCATCAAATTGTTCTGCTTAAATTCTCCTTTTTGCCTAAAATTCCCTAAACATAAAAATCCTTTAGCATAATGGTATGCTTCATTGAACCCACTGTATTTTTTTCTGACTCAGGTAAAAGAAAAAGAGAGAAAAAATGAACTTTAATAATCACATTTTTTATAAAGAATCAGACTTAAATGCTTGCATATTTTTAAAAGGGGTATTTCATTCTTACAGAAGATTTCTTCAATGTATTTCATCTGCCTAGCTAAAGGAAAATTAACATTTCTGAATCTCTTCTAATTACCTGTTTAATAGTATTTAATATAATCCTTTATATTAAATGTTTGGTTTTTTTGATAATATATATTTTTTATTTTACGGTTGTGGGGTACAGTTAAGAGTTAGGTATACAAATATTCATTGTGCAGGTACTCTTGTTGATGAGGTGTGCCCCCCTTTCCTCAGACAGATATTGACTACTGTTAATCCCACCTCCCTTCTCCTAGCTGTCCCCCCCCATAGTTTTCCGCCACTGTCAATCCTTTTTTTTAGTATTACGGTAGTTGTTCAAGGTCCACTTATGAGTGAGAACATGTGATACTCAGATCTTTGATTCTGTGAGAGATCACTCAGTATTATAAACTCTAATTCCATCCAGGTTGCTATGAAATTCATGATTTTGTTCTTTTTTATGACTGCGTAATATTCCATTGTGTATATGTACCACATTTTAAAAATCCAGTCCTCTTTTGATGGACAGCATGGTTGCTTCCATGGTCTTGCTATTGTAAACAATGCTGCAATAAACATAAGTGTGCAGGTATCTATTATAGAGTGATTTGAGTTCTTTGAGTAGGGGGATTGCGGGGTCTTATGGAAGGTCGATTTTTAGAGCTTTTAGGAATCGCCACACTGATTTCCACTGAGGCTGCACTAGTTTACACTCCCACCAACAGTGTCGAAGTGTTGCCTTTTCGCCACACCCTCTCCAGCATCTGTTATTTTTTGAGTTATTGATAATGGCCATTCTGACTGGAGTTAGGTGGTTTCTCAGTGTAGTTTCAATTTGTATCTCCTTGATGACTAGTGAGGTTGAACACTTCTTCATATATCTGTTGGCCACTCGTATGTCT
>CAUYQG010032115.1:0-35681 GCA_963574415.1 Tarsius wallacei | reverse complement strand
GTTTGTGACGGATCTAAGAACCCATATACCTCGAGGATCTGATTTTTTTTCTCAAGATGCCTTTCAAGAGAATTCAGGGCCAACATTTCCATACACAAGTAAAGTGGAACCCAAGTTCTTCCTGCCTCATTTTCTTGGAATAAACTCCAAGTTTCAACTTCATCAGATCAAGTAGGAATTTCCACTTTTGAAATAATTTCCTCTTACTCTGTTGTATTTAAATAAAATTCACAAGCCAGGCTCAGTGGCATGCTCACGGCCACCCCAGCATTGACCTGCTGGGCTCTGGCAATCTTTCTGCCTCAGCCTTCCAAATAGCCGGAACTACAGGCATGTGCTACCGCGCCCGGCTAATTTTTTATTTATTGTAGAGACAAGATCTCTCCAAGTTGCCCGGGTTGGTCTTGAACCCACGGGCTCAGGCAATCCACTTGCCTTGGTCTCCCAAAGTGCTGGGATTACAGGCTGAGCCACTGAGCCTGGCTTGTGAATTTTATTTAAATACAACAGAGTAAGAGGAAATTATTTCAAAAATGGAAATTCCTACTTGATCTGATGAAGTTGAAACTTGGAGTTTATTCCAAGAAAATGAGGCAGGAAGAGCTTGGGTTCCACTTTGCTTGTGTATGGAAATGTTGGCCCTGAATTCTCTTGAAAGGCATCTTGAGAAAAAAAATCAGATCCTCGAGGTATATGGGTTCTTAGATCCGTCACAAACAAGCCAGGAAACCCAAGTCTAATCATGTGGAAAAAAATTTATTCCGGATTTTTCATCCACAGAACAACAATCAGAGAAGTTTGCTTGCAGAGGTGATGAAAAGAGCCTCCAATCTTCTGTTTCCATAGCTAAAGCCGTCCTGAAAGGTCTTCCTAGTTGAGGGTGAGGAAAATCACTGTGCTCTCCATTTGGAAATAAGCCAAAATGTACTGACATAAAGGTGTACATCTCTACAATTTGTAGAGGATTCGTCTAACTAAAGCAATTATTTAATTAATTGTCCAAACTACAGTTTTACTCCTTTTTATCTGAAATTGTGTGTGAGATTACCAAATCTCATAGGTAGAGTGGATTGCATTTGCCATCTTGGTCTAACCCTTACTAGTGCCAATTTCACTCAGTGATACTCTCAGGTATGAGCTGTTTGCTTCTGTCTGAATATCTCCAGAGTTGTGGGAAATCAACTACTCACTTGGGAGCCCATTTCATGTTTGGATAAATTTAGTTTGAAGAAGGAGAATTTTCTAGCACATCTCTCATTAGTATAAATTAATATCTTTGTTAAATTAAAGAAGACTCTCACCCAGGATAATCTATTCATTTTGCACTAGCAGATAAAGAAATTTAACCTCTGTTCTGCTGTTAAAATCACGCATTCTGTAGCATGGCAATAGCCTGGAGCATGCTTAAATTAGGCCATTTGGATAAAAGGCATGGTGCGATAAGAGACAACTTTCCCATGTTTTTTTAGTTTGAAAGCAACCCTCTTCTTTATCTTGGTCTCTACTCAATAACATCATTATCAGGAGCAAACCTGAGTGACAGGTGGAATCTCTAACTGATATACATCTTTTCAAGTAAACTAACTTTTGAACAAAGATGGATTTCATCATGTTTAGTTGACTCCCGAAGAAACATGCTCACATGTATCAAAGATGTTGTGCTTCAGACGTGTGAGACTGGGAGGAAACTTGCCAGGGATAACAGAAGACCTTTAGTGATAATACATTTTCTAATGCTATGTTCTTCTTTGTTAGGGGGATTAGGCTGACATAGGAGAATTCCAAGCAGAACTCTTACAAAGCTTCCGATACTATTCCACCATTCTTCCAGCTCACCCTCCCCCAGATCTATCATCCTTGGGAGGAAAGACTCTTCCCTTCTTGAGTGGTGGAGGCCCAAGCCATGGAGAGACCAAGAGAGTGGTAACTATCTGTGAATTCTTTGCTTAGAAGGTTGTAGATGGTGATGATGTCCACACATAAAGAATTAGAACTGCTTCAATGAGCAAGTCAATGACCACATTATTATTTTATACTACACCATTAGAGGTGAAATTAGAACTTCTGACCCTGAAAATGCTGGTTTGTGGGACTGGAGCTGGCTAACTGGTCTGATGAAAAGGTACACACGAAGTGGCTCTTGATATCATTTGACTACTTAGAAGATGGTAGAAATAGTAGCAATTTTACAAGGTAATATTAAAAATATAAAGGAGTCTAATTAGGCTGCTATTTTCATAAGGGATGGATTTCTTCCCCAAGCCTCTTTGAGACCCATCCTTCATACCTGAAGGAGGAGGCCTAGATATTCATATTATTTTGGGACTTACTGGAGCAGCAAAAACTCAAGAGCAGCTTGATGCTGTTCCAGAATAATTCTTTAAAAATAATTTAAATAATAAGATCATGAAAGTGATTAGAAAGTATCTGATTCATAATAATAAAACAGAACATCTCAGACCATTTGGTTCACTCTTGTGTTCCCACTTCTAGTCATCTAAATAAAAAATAGTGTTCAACAAATTCTGAATGTCTCCAAGACAAAAATGGGCATCTTTCTCATCACCTAATTCCAGAGTCCAACATCTTAACCCATCAGAAAGTTCATTCATTTGTGTAGCCTTCTTTTTTTCGCCCCAGGTCCTCCTTTATTATTTTATTCTGGTCACTATGACTCCAATAGAAGTTGATGGGAAGAAAAAGGAAACATTGTAGACTTTATGATGAATTTTTCCTGAAAATTTTAAAGTCTCCTTTTAACTTTGATTTTCATTATAAAGGACAGAAAAACGAATAGACGTTCTGAACACAGATAGGAACCAATTGTACTAAGCCAAAGAATTATCTAAAGATTCTCTTGTGTGGCAAATCCTTGTTTCAATGTGACTACTGACAGAAAAAAAGTAACACACAATGAATGTTTGAAAATACTCAGCACAGAATTTGGTTCACAGTAGAACTATTTATGATAGTTATTATTATTATAACATAAAACTGGCAGAATCTGATTGCTTATTTGCGTAAAAAATGAAGCTCACCACTCTCAGTTTCATTTAATGTGCCTTTGGTCTTTTGAGGAGGTTATCTCTGGTTTAGCCTCTCTCTTAAGTCATCTCCTCATGCAAATAACCCCTTGATTGCTTGAGCTAATCAGTCTTCTTCTGGATACAAAGCTCAGGGTGGTTCACAGAACCATCACTCTTATCCCCACTCCCCTAAGAGAAAAGATATTTCATGGGTTCACATGTTTATTTATTTGATTTTCACATGTGCATGGATAGCTAGAGTGACACAGCTGCTTTTGTTTTAGTCTACCTTTATCAAGGCCCTGGGTGTTGCCAGGAACATGGGGTGAATTGCTTGAGGATGTATGTACCTATGTGTGTGGTACATGTGAGCATGTTTGTGTGTGTGTGTGTGTGTGTGTGTGTGTGTGAGGGGGTTGAACAGAGGATAAAATAAATGTTCATGGTTTAAATTTTGCTCTGTTTTTGCCTCCGAGTTATTTATCATATGCATTGCTGTCTTACCTCTCCCATGCACCCACTGGCTGCATCCTCAATGAATTCCAAACTGTATGGAAAGTAGGCATTTACGACAAGCTCAGGATCTTTCAAGGTGTGATAGAAATGGTAGAAAAACTTGAAAGACACAGTGAACTCTGTCTGAGTTCCAGCTTTGTTGCCTTTTACAAGTCTGGGTCTTGGAAAAGCTATTCAAACTTTCTGAGACTCCCTCACCTGTCAAATGGCAAAACTAAGACCTCTATGAAAGGCTATTGTGACGATTAAATAAAATAAGGTAACAAACATAAAATACGACAGGGTCAGATATGGGAGCAAGTGATTAAGACATATCAGGTTCCTTGTCACACTGCCACCTCACCTGCAATTCACTGCAACCTCCGAGGCACTTAATAAGTAGTATCTGCAATTCACCTGCCTGAAAACCTTGTGAGGTAACCATTATCATGTGCATTTTTAGAAATGGAAATTCAATGACTGGCCCAAGATCCCTAAGTTAGAGTGTGAATTTCCAAGGAGTGGACACCATGGCTTTCTGTCTTCCTACAGCATCTCAGAATGTGATGTTCGATGGAGTGGATGCTAAAGGAGAGGCGAGCCAAGCAGGCTGAATGCTCTGAACTGTGCCTGACCAACTTCCCAAGAATCACAAGAGAGAAGGCTCTGAGCTGCGCTGGATGGACTCCCCAGAAATCACGAGAGGCGTGGACAGAAGGACAGTTCTTGCAGGGGCATAAAGAAACCCATGTGGGTAGTGACAGCAAATCCTTGGCTGGCTTGTCCTTACAGGAAGAAGGGCATGGCCTTTGGGGATGATCAAACACCAACACCAGCCATCCGTAGAGAGCGAGACAATCTTTTGCATTTTGTTTGGAAGATGATGATGGTAGGGAGTTTGGAATAACCAAACCATTTAGAGAAAAGACAAGCGAATAACATTGATGTATTTAAACACAACCCAGGGGCCAAGATGGCTACTATTTGTGCTCCATTGATCCTGGGGCATTGATGGAAACGCCTCTCCCAATAGGCTACAATGCAGCTCTTGATTGGAGTTACAGAGGTTGGGACCCTCATACCCTTGAATATAAGACACATTGAGATTGGCTCTTCCTATCATTTTTAATAAAGTAGTTTCTTTTATAAAGCTCTAGGAGACGTGTGAGATTTTAATTCAAATGAAAGTTTAGCCTCACCCAGGTTTGGATTAGCAAAGGATTAATTAGAAGGACAAGGGAAAAGAAAGACTATTGAATTTATTTAAACATCTATTATATGAATACTGTGTCATCTAATTGTCACAATAACCCCTAGGGACAAACGATCATCATCATCTCACTGAGATCAAGCCCCTTGTTCTGAGACATCCAGCATCAAGTTTATGTTCTTTCCTCTGCCTTTTAAAAAAGACTAAACACTTGTAAGTTAAATGAAGTTTTGTGTGTGTGTGTGTGTGTCCACTTGAGTGACAGAATGGTATTGACTTGTCATTAGCTACTAACGATCAGTAAATTAATCAACTGTTCTGTGTGCCCACTTCTGTTTCCAAAGTGTGATTTGAACCATGGTCTGATCCAAGAGCCTGTGCTTCTCACACAATTGTGAGCCTCAAGGATTCCTCTCCTCTAAGGTTGTCAAAGGTGAGAGTATCCTGGAGTATGTGCCTGGGGATTTACTGATGTAAGCTGATCTCTGAAGATGTGGAGCGAGTAACCAGCCCAAGTCTCCATGCTCAGCAAGGACACCGAAAAGTGGTTGACGCCTTAGAATAACAGAATCCTCAAAGAGTGTTTCTCAACATGCAGGTCTCCCTGCAAAATCAGAATCTTGGGGCAGAGTGATAAGAAGCTACCTGCATTTTAAACAAGATTCCCAGATGATTTTCAAGTTTGAAACCTATTAGCTTGGGACAAAAAGGGCTTTATTGCATTAGTTTGTCAGAAGGACAAAAGAAGGTCTTTTATCAAATGAAAAAAAAGTAAGAATTAAGCAGAAAGATAGCATCACCGAAAGAAGGAAATCTAATCTTCCTTGATAGGGTTTGATTTTGACACTTTACCCGCTCAAATGCCCATATCCAAAGCATAAATGCCCAATCAATTTTGAAGTATATATTAACTATATCTTAATCTTATTTAAAGATGAGGAAGTCACCTAATACTAAGGTGGCAACATTGTTTTTGGAATACTTAGCTTAGTATACTAATTCCAAAAAACGGTTCCTATGTTATCAAGCTCTCCTAGGGCACTAAAGGTTTGAGTTTGGCTTCTCTGGCCCGGAAACACCTACAAGTAATTGTAATTAATTGCCTTCCCAACCCTAAACTTCATTCAGAGCCTTGTCTCCGAAGAGAAATGAGGACCAGAGGCTGAGAACCATCACCTTTTTGCAAGTACTCTGCAAATGGAAAGGCTAAATAAAGACAAGTGACAAAAGAGGTTAAGCTCCTCACCATGTAAGAAGGGCTCACAAATCAGGACGATAAAGGGGAGCCCCGCGATAAAATATGGGCAATGAAGACAAGTGTGCAAGTCGCACCATAACAACACTACAAATATGCAAATCACGAGGAGAAATAGAAAGATCAAAACATACGCAGAAAGACCTTCGACTTCATTCATAATCTAAAAAATAAAAGTGACAGGGAGATACTGTTTGCTTCTTGTCACATTGGACATTTTTAAAAAGTAGAGGCACAACAATTCTTGAGGACAATTTCAAAAAGCGTATCGAGCATTTTGAAATGTGCAGTCTCTTTAGGATTTTATCCTGAGGAAATAAGTAAGCACAGATGAAGAACTTAACTATGAGAATGGCCACCGCAACATAATTTGTAATTTTAACAGTGAAACGCTTTTAAAAGGCCCAAAATGACGAAACCACTTAATGAAATATTAGGCAGACACTGACATTATTTTGTGGCTGAATATTTAATAATGTGGGAAAAGATTCAAGCAAAGAATGCTTAATGTTATGTTGCAAAGCCCTATGTACAAAACGGTCTATTTTTATTTTAAAAATTGCATAGAAAAGTCGACAGATTCACACTCACGTAAGACCAGAAGGACAGGTGCCAAATGGTTATGGTAATTATCCTGGGATGAAAGATCCAAAGAGATTTAATTTTCTTCTTTCTGTCTTGCATTCAGTATAAATTTTGTTAGCGAAAATGCATTATTTTTTAAATAAGAAAAAAAATCCGACATGATTGGTAGCATTTGACAAACGTGTTCTGTTTTATACATCTCTTTTTTTATTTTAAAGGTGTGGGGTCCCATTCAAATTTAGGTATACAAGTGGTCATTGTACAGGTAAAGTTTGGGCTTCCCTTTGGTCACCACGTTGCCTGGTTTGAGATCAGGGACCCTAACTGATGTTGTGCCCCCCTCCCTTCCCTGGCAGTGTCTCGCTACTGCCAGTCCCTTTCTTATAGTATTATGGTAAAAGTTCAGGGTCCGCCTATGAACAAGAACATGTGGTACTCAGTTCTTTGTTTCTGTGACAGATCACTGAGTATGACAGACTTTATCACAGGTCTAATTTTTGCTTGCTCTTGAGATCTGTAGGCCCTCTTGGGAAATATTTAGCTTAGCTAAAGATGGGCAAAGGATTCATCTGTGAAATTTGGGAGAAGCTGAAGAAAACCTTGATAACCGGTTTAGACTCTCTCCTCCATCCAGGGGTCTGTTCAGAAAGTCCTCAGGAAGTTGCTGGGAAGGGAAGATGCTGAAAACCCCTAATTCCAGCCTGGCATGAGGCCAAAGCCTTGGTGACCTTGGGTCACACGACTTGTCACATGCTATCCACACTAGGTGATTTCTGAGAGTGAAAGAGGGAGTTACCATTAATCACATTGGGAAAATAGGAGTCCGGGACTGTCCTGGGCAAATCAGGACGTATGGCCATCATGGTTGTAGGAAATTCATAGATTCATGGCACTGATTGCTGAAGAATCAGGGGTGTCCAACTTCCTTATTTCACAGATGAGGAAACCAAGGATTAGAGAAAGGAAAGCATGTTGGCTAAGCCACATGAGTTGTGAGCACACTGTTCTGAAGTTTAAATCAAAAGACTCACTCCCATGGGGCAATGGGGAGTGAATCGCCTTTAAAATTCCACGGCAGAGAGTATGCAGAACTTTTTTCTCTGCAGACACTTCACTGAAAAGAGTCAGATCAAAACTGACCCAAGTCTTTTGACTTTTAGAACTCACAAAAAATATCCTGAGACCAGATACAGGGAGCAAGGCAGTCTTCCTCAATCTTTTTTCTTAAGCTGAACATTTATACTTTATTCATTCAACAAGTATTTCAAGTATTACTCACCACCATGAGTTATATAAAAGTCATAAAATTTGGGGTATACATGTCAATTCTTGTAGGCAAAAGAGATCAGGAAATATCTGAATGATACTTCTATACGTTTCAATGAAGCTTTGTTCATTTCAGTGTTTGAACATTTCAATGTTCTCTAATTCACTTAGAAGCAAACAGGTTTCCTTATTCATGTCTTATTGTTCAAACTGATCAGACATTTTTCTTTCCTACAAAATTTGCAAAGGTGTAATTATGGTTTTCATTTGCATTTTTCCTTTCAGAAAATATGTTTTTGTGGACCACATTGGTTCCCCAAGAAGCTGAATTGGACAGTGGGAAGAGAAGAGGCTTTGGAGTCATAAATGCTGTATGTATTTCAAAAATTCTAAGATGTACATTTTTAGTTAAAATGTAAGATTTTTGCTAACAGGCACACTTTAACATCTCTGAAATCAGAATGCATCTTATTATCAGAGGAAATCTTAAAATCTCGAGTTCTTTCCAGGGAGACATGCGATTACTTCTGATGGTCACCAGGTGGCACTATTAATCCAGGACCACTTTAAACTAAAGTCTGCTTGAGGTTTTTTTTAGGATCACGTTCAGAGTGTGAATTCATGTGGCAAACCTATGCACATTCTATTTTGGAGTTTAAATTCTTGGGGAGACTTTTCCCTTTACTTAATCAAGATCAGGGTATAGGCATGTAGGTTTCCTCATTGCCCTTGTCTACAGGTGATTCGTTTTTTTTTCCTGTTCATTCTTACCCTGAGAGTGTAAGCCCAGCTTATTAGCATGTGTGTGTGTGTGTGTGTGTGTGTCTGCGTGTGTGTGTATGTGTGTGTGTGTGTATGTCCTCTTAGACTCTCATGGGGGGCTTTTCTTTCTGAGGGCTGCATAGAAAAAAAGAGCATCTCACAGTTGATAGTACCTTAGAATCAGTGAAGAATGGTAGCTGGGTTTTGAGATCTGTGATTTTTACTTAACCTCTTGGATGCTCAGTTTTCTCTCTTGTAAGTGGAATAGTCATGTTTCTCTGAGGATGTAATAAACTGATATATTTCAAGCACCGGATAGCTGTACACTGATACTACTCTCTGATTCTGGAATCCTATGGATTTGGAAGACTTTTAAAAAATTTTTGAGTGGACTCTAGGGCCCCTTCCTACTTAACCTCTCCCACAAACCCCTTCCCTGTGCTCTCACTCATCCAAAGTTAAAAAACAAGAAGAGGATGAAGACAGTACAGGGTTGAATTCCTCATACAAGAGCCTGGGAGAGCAAGTCCCGGGGAATGCCAGCCAGAGGCAGTGTAGGGAACAGAGGAGGCAGATTCCAGTTCTTCTATTGAGAGTTTGACTTCGGGAAGGCTTCATAATTATTTCTCCATGTCTCCTTTCATCAAGTATAAGACGAGGCTCATAATAACATATATTTTATACTACGGTTATTCCATTTATATAAACGGCTTAGAAATAGTGCCTGGTACTTGGTAAACAGCCAGTAGATGCTGCTTATTAGATATTTTCTGCTCAGACATAATCCAATCCCTAGAGAGGGTCTCAGAGTGAGAGTCAGTGAGGAATGTCTGTGACAGGAAGGGAGTGAATGTTTTCTCAAGTGCCCGATTGCTATCGCAATCGTCGCCACTGGGGAACTCATGCAAGGCACAGCACAAGCAAGGTGGCCCATGGCTGGACTGGCAGTGGACACTTTCATGCTTATTAAGGGTGCTGCCCTTGGTCTCTTCTAGAAAAACCTCTCCTGAACACAGAAATCAACCTCAGACTTGCAGACCCTTCCCAGGTCCGTTCCTGCTCCAATACCAGATGGCTGCAGATGAGATTCAATAAAACCCACTAGAAACTGTCTATAGTCTGCAGGGGTGAGGTCATTAGTGGAGCAAGTACATGTTAAGCAAAAATAAACAAAAGGGTTTTGTATAGCTCTGCACACAGGTATTTGCACAGACTAATAGAGAAGACTCTTTGTAAAGTCACCTTTCAATGCAGTAAACAGGAAAGAAAATGCATTCAGATTTGAGCGTTAAACTCTTAATCATATTACCCTTAATTATATTACGAATAAAAGAAGCCCCCCTGCTATTTTGTGTTATTGTTGGGAGTTGAGTAAGGCAAAATGTTTCTTTTCCTTTTGTTTTGCTAGAACATAGACAATGCACGTTAAATTGGGAATCGTAGGTGAAGGTATTAATTTCGGAGTTTGCAATCGTTAGGCAGTTGTCAAAGAAACTCGTTGGGAATGGTGCATGTGCACAGAATTGTGAATTGCCCAAACTGAAGAAAGCAAATGTCCCAGGCAGCTGAGCAAACTCACACACAAAAAATTGCTCACTGGAGCTTTACGAAGTATTGGATCAAACTCCTGAAATTTGCCTGCAAATTCCCTGCTGTTCTTGCCTGAGGCTTCTGCAGATGCCAAGCACCTCCTGTGCTCAGTCAAGGAAGGTCTGTCAGCTTCCATCAGTGCAAAGTAGCAGCCTGGTTCAGCGGGGGCAATACCCTATCTTCCCAGTTCAAATCTGGAGTGTAGTAGGGACGTGGGAAAAAGTCATCATCAAATATGGCGATAGCTGCCATTTTGAACACTTCGCCTCATCAAAGCATTGCCCTGGAGCCCCTCAGATTAGTTTACGAGGGAAGCACATTCATTATCCTCATCGTACAGAGAGGAACTCTTGCTCAGACGGGTTAATTCACTTATCGAAGGTCACGTAGCAAGGAAGTGGAGGTGGAATTCAAACGTGATTCTGAATCCACAACCCATCTTCTTTCTACCATGCCTAGAAAGGGGGCCCTGAGCCCATAGGCAACTGGAAAAATGGGATAATAAATGCCTAGAATATAAGAAAGACAGTGCTTATCGCTAATGCTTGCATCCCGTTATTGGGGGGGCCCTCATACATTATGTTACAACGGTTGTAATAAATGTGAATTCGCCTAAAAACAAAGACAAGTGGGTATTCATGTCACTTGGTTTAATAATCTCAAAGTGGAAGAGACTCTTTTGATGCTTGCTGAGTTAAAGAAGTCTTTGTTCTTTTGGTCCACTTTTCTTTAAAGAGCAAGCTGAGGCTCTCTGTATCTAACCAGCATCTCCTTTCATGGCCTTCAGTCTACTCATGATTTTCAAAGAGAAAAAGGAAAGACAGTACCAAACCGAACCAAAACAAACGAACGAACAAACACCACGAAACCACAGCCCCTGGGCTCTCTCTCTAGTCCCGTGAACATTTACAACAATTTACTCAGAAAAAGAGCCGCTGTGCAGACCCAGCTCTACCTTGTGCTCCAGGCTGGAGTCTTTAAACATCAGTGAGAATGGCTTGATATGCTCTCTTCTCAATTTATCGCCACTCCGCAAGTCGATGGTATGTTCTATTCTCTTGTTAATTTCCTCAGGCCCAGACTGGACATGCAAAGCTTGTGCAAGATGGTTTGGAAGCAGATTTATTGAATTTCTTGTTAGGGCAGCCAGAGTCTAGGGGGAAAGCACATGCAAACACAATAAACCTGCGAGTCCCCTTTGGATCAAAAAGAAATGCAATGTTTTTAGATCATGTTGCACTGCAAACAGTCACAGCATTCCATGCAGTCGTATTCAGTGAAACCTACAGAAGTTGATCAGATAGCATTTGGTTCAGAGAAACACAACCTGGTAAAATATCAGGCACCTCTATGTAGGTGCACTGAATTCCTTGGTTGAGGTATTTGGAGGGTGTTAATAAACACCCTTTCTCTAGCCAGGCACATCCCAGGTATGAGAGAAAGAGAACCAGAAACATAACCAGAAAGTAAATATGTCTTAAAAGCCCACAAAAATGATCATCTCCAACTGGGTAGATTCCACATTTTCGTGTGGTCTTTCATTTAATGCTGGTGGAGAGACTTGGGGTCCCATGGCTTGCATTTTTTTTTTCGCCTTCCTCATCGACAGACAGCCAAATGTGCCAGGATTTGCTCCTTAAACTTGATAAAGATTGTTACACGTTAACACTGCTCGAATACGTCCCTCCCCCGGCCCAGACCATGATATATCTATATGTTTGTATAGATATATGTGTGTAATTTTCTTTAGGCAAAAAAATGCAAGCAGTTGCAGCCCCCTACCATTTCACAGGGTTAAACAGCATCACATAGGGAACGGCACCACCTCTGTGGTTGATCTTTGGATATGGATACAGGACGCAGAAATTGCATTGGCTTATGACGATACACCAGGTTTGGCAGAGAGGCCTTGTCTCCTGGTGATTCAGCAGCCGTGATAAGATCAACTGGCTGGATCTAGCCAAGTGCAATGCTCACTCACAGCTCCCATTTAAGACAGCTTCTCTGACCAAAAAAAAGTGTGTGAGTTGGAACTGAAGGGATATAGGGACAGAGAAGCCCATCCCATCCCCCGAGGGATTTCCTTGAGGTGAGGTTATCGGAAGTGAGGCATCTGTGGAATGAATAAGAAAGCGAGAACCCCTTGCCTCTGCCTGCCTCACTGTGTCTGCTTTTTTCTCTGCCAGCCTCTCAGCTTGGCTATGTTTAGAACACAGGCTAGACTGAGACAGGATTATGGAGTCATCAAATGGCAGCCTGTGAGAGGCAACGGAGGACTCTGGAGACCCCCTCACCAAACCTTCAGATATCCACGAGGCTCAGAGAGACTCGCTCACTCTCAGCTGAATCAGAGCTGCTGACTCCAGGACCACAGCTGGAATCAGGGGCCTTCACCTCTGTGAAGCCATTCGGCCCCCTCCCTCGGGAGTCTTTCTATGGTGTTGTTGGACCCTTCGTTTTAACTTTCATGAAGATGTTCAATGTATCATACGCTCCAAGTCTTTAAAGAATTCTAGAGCAGGGTCCGTCACTGGTAGAATGGACTGAAACCCGCTTCTTTAGTTCCAGGATAAAGGATGGAGTTGCACGTGCCAACATGAGAAAAAATATATGCTCTTGGGGCACTGAATCAGGTAATTTCAGCTCTGAGTAGCAAGGAGGCTACTACAGAGAAAACGATAGATGTTAGTGGGAGGTATGTTAGGAGAAGGACTTGAGTGGAGAGAAGGAAGCAGGGACCAATGTTCCAGATAATCGAACAGCAGGATCCACGCAGGGCCAGAGGGCTTAAGCCCTGGAATTAAATGTTATTAGTGCAGTGCCCCAGGAAGCAGAGAAAGCTGGACTGTTGGCCACTCAGTGGGTTTCCCATTGGCTTATTGGGCAGAAATTCTTTCTACATATTTGTAAAATGATAAAACCAATTTTCCATCTTGGAGAGGAGGTGACGGGGTGCTCAAGCTGCCCTTGTCTGTCCATACCTTCTGGCTTCAGGATGCCAGGATGCTCTGGTAAGGACTTGGAGCTAGAGTCTAACAGCTGGAGATAAAATCCACTACAATATCTATGTACATTCCTAGTTAGGCATGTATAACTCTGCAAGTTTCATCTTCTTACAGTTTTCCTTCTTTGAACTATACTGGGCTTATCCACTCTACCAGTCCCTTATACCTTCAGTGGCTCTAAGACCTTAGGATTTCACAGAGTAGAGACATTTCAAAAAATATTTCGGGGACTGATTTGTTTAAATTACAGTAGTAGCAGCATCAGTTGTCACAACTATAGCTTTTAATATGACCATTATTTCATAGAAGAAAGGGCATTTTTTTCCTCCAATAGGAATGATATAATCTCAGAATAAAAGACAGTTCTTTACATCAAATACATTTAATTTAATGAACAATTCTCTACTTTGTCTTTTGTTTTCTCATATTTATGTGGACTGGTGAAAATGTTATCAGGGAATGACACTGGTCTGTGGAGGATATTTGGAAATTAGGAATAGACATTGCTCTGGTTGCCTGTGGTGTATAACAGCTGTCCATTTAGAGAAGGATTTCGCTGCCACTGGCCACTTCTGTAGGACAGGGGCCAATGAAACCTCCTCCTTTCACAACTTCTCTACTTCTTACCACATTTTATTGGCTGTCTCTGTGGTCGCTTCAAATCAAAGAGATATTTGGAAGCAGCCTTCTTTCATTCATCACTGCTGCCAGGAGAGAGTTCACAGCTGGGAAAGAGATTCCTTCATCAAAATGTCAATGATGGAGAATTGTTTTCTTGACCCTGCAGTAATTTTTATTCCTTGCAAATGTAGCTGTAGTGTTTTATTCAGGTAGTCAATTCTCAGTGATCTTTTCCCTGCTAATTAGCTCTGTCAATTACATAGGATAATCACGCATGTTGTTTGACCAGCCACCTCTCCAGGATCCACCACACACCTTCAGGTTATATGTGCTCAAGGAAGGTCCAGCATTAACTCAATATGACAAGCAAACCAACATTAGGAGGGGATATTGGGAAATCACCTGCTTTCTTTGAACCCCAATGCACTGCAAATCCCAAAGTATACATGTTTTTGGGGGTGACTATGGTTTAGGGTCATCTGATACTCTTCCCTTAGTAATGACCACTAAGGTCTGACCACATATTCACCTTCATATTCACCAACACAAAACGTTCATACACTGATATCTTCAACAGTGGTGCATTTGTAAGCTGTATTTGGGATATGTATGACTGTCTTATTTGTCTATTTACAGTCATACTGGAATGAACTATCTTTAATAGAATAGAGCTTTCTTTTTTTAAGACTTATAGCACCACTGTGAGCTACACTGCAATCATGTTAAAAAATAGCATAAACTTGCAAATATGATTTTTCAGTCTTAAATTGACCTCCAAACTGTGAGAGATTCTTTTACATAGACAACTTAAACAACTGGCTAGAGAGTAGGAAAAACAAACAGATAAAATGGAAGGAAATGGAAAATGTCAAGAAAATAATAGAATATAAAACATAGAATTGAACACATATATTTGAATATATGTATCAGTGTATAATTGAAGCATGTATTGTATTTATACACAATAATAAATGCGTTTATGGATTTATTTAATTGGTGCTTTTTGATAGTTGGGAGGTCAGATTGGAACAGCAATGTTATAAATAATATTTATATTTATGTTATAAAAAGTGCTGTTAGCATTGTTATAAATGTCGTAAGTAAATAATGCTATTTACTTTAGCTGATGTTGTGGATATTTGAGAGGTCAGATGGGAGCAGCAGAAATGTCAAAGCTGTGACTGAGATGACATCTTCTGACAGAGTTTCTTCACAAAAAGACCTGTCAGCCCCTAGATTTATTCTAACTGAGACCCATACTCTCCTCAGGTGTTTCATTAAGTACGTCCTCCTCCACAGGTGTTTGACAGAGCAAAGCACAAATGAGGGCCAGTGTTGCTTCTGAACCAGAATTTCTGAACGTACGGTCTTGCCTGACAGCCTGGGGGCACTGGTAAAAATTATAATCAAAGGGTCTGGGTAGAGCCTCTTATAACTTGCATTTGAATAGGGTCGAGGAAGTCATGAATCTTCTTAAGCTCATCATTTGGTTTATGACCAGAAAACTTTTCTTCGGAAATTGCTTTTTTTAAATCTATGTTCCCACTGAAACTCGAACTATCACTTCATGGGTGGGCATAAACTTTGGTATTCGTTAACCAGTGTGTCACAGCAAATAAGTTCTTTTTGGTAAGATTTCAGGCTGAAGCTGCACTGTCTAGAAACATTCAGTTTTGTTGAGTCAAAAACGTTTTAACTCTTACAGATCACATATTCCAATCTCTTTAGAGCATCCCTATAGACACTTGTGAATCAGCTTACATAGTTCTCGTGCTAGAGTGTTCTATTTCATTGTTAGAGCTTTCTAATTCACTTATTCTCAAAAAATGTGTACCCTGGGATGTGGTGGCTCACATCTGTAATCCCAGCATTTCGGGAGACCGAGACGGGAGGATCGTTTGAGCCTCAGGAGTTTGATACCAGCCTGGACAATATACCGAGACCTCATCTCTACCAAACAAACAAAAAACCAACCAGGCATGGTGGCACATGCCTGTAGTCCCAGCTACTTGGGAGGCTGAGGCAGAAGGATCACTAGAACCCAAGAAGTCAAGGCTGTGGTGAATCGTGATTGTGCCATTGCACTCCAGCCTGGCTGACGGAGTGATACCCTGACTAAAAATAAATAAATAATGTGTTTCAGAAAGCACAAGAAGGATGGGATATTTCATTGCAAAGTGGTTCTGTGGACCAATTTGAAAATGGCAACCCATTATTTGTTTACCGCCGTTTATCACTATCTCAACTTTGTCTCTTGGTCTCTTTTGTCATCTGTTTATTTGTTCCCAGTGCCTATGACAATGCCTGACAGTTTATAGCCATTTAGTTCATGTTTATTGAACAAAAAAATTATTATATCCGCCTATTGGCATCTCACAGTGAGATGAAGCCACTACAAAGATCTGCAGAAATGACTTTTAAACCCTGCTTCTTCCCAACTTTATTGGCCATAAAACCCCCTTTTCTTGAATTGCCTTTACATGGTCCATGGAATACTGTTTGAAAAACAGTGCTCTAAAGTTCTTTCCTGTTTTTGTTCACAACTTCCACCCGCTGAATTTTTGTTTCTGATCTCTGAATAAGACCTGCTTATTTTTCTCCATGTGGCTGCCTCCTAGACTCCTGAGTTTTCTTCTCCGGGCAATGGCTTTGATTTCCCCAATTGCTGCACAGATGACAATCGCTGCACAGATGACACAGTTTCTACATACACAATGCTTTCTAGTCTGACCATGCCTTCTGTGTACTACTGGGCAGAATATGAGACCCAGTGAAAATGACATCTGACCTGGTGCTGGAACTGAGACACCTGACATAATCCGACCTATTAAATAAATACTCAGTTCATTTTATTTCTTACACTGGAACATGCGCATCTAGGCACACATCTACTGCTACTTTATTTTATTTTATTTTTTCTTAAGATTTTTTAGTATAGAATACATTTCGAGCATTTAAAAGTTACAATATATATTTTCATAGAGCAGGATTCTTCATAAGAACGAAGATAACCTATTTTAAAGGTCCTAATTTTTCTGCCATGTTACAATTTGACATGGCTCAATACTGAAGTAGTAAATCTACTTTAAAAACCAATTCAGACATCACCTCCTCCGAGAAGCCTGCTCTTGAGCCTGTACTTATCACAATTACTGTGGTTCATTTAATTGCCCAATTATGTGTTTGTTCCTGGAAAGGCTGATCCCCTTGAGGTCAGGCACCATGTCTAATCTCTAATTGGATCTCTAGAACCTGGCATATGTGCTAGGTCCTTAATAAGCATGTGTGGAAGAAATGAATGAATGGATGGATGGATGATGGCTAGATGACAGGTTGAATGTCTTTATAAGAAGATGACCCCTAGGGCAATGTTTCTGGTCTTTTGCTACCAAAAGTCCCTTTAAGTTTTTCCTGTTCTCCCCCAAATTAATTCTAAATTTGGAAAGAGCCTGTTTACCAAGCTGTATTAAATACAACATAGTTTACTCTCCTGTGATTCAAGACAATGCCTAGTTTTTGATCAGCAAAAGACAAAGGGCACGACCATGACAGATGGTTTTCCAGCCAAGAGCAAAGCCTTTAAAGGCAGCCTTATGATGCTAGTCAGTGTGAGGGTTGCTTCAGATTTGGGAATCCAGAGCATGCCTCTCCCATGACCTCCCAGCGCTGGCTGCCAGAGCACCAGAGACCATGGACTGGAAACTGGTAACCTTGAGACTTTTCTGGGAACAGCACCTGGACTCACTTCAGCTTGTGTGGTTTCCATGAGCCAGCTTGTGGAAGAAGGTTACCGTCATTAGTGAGAGGGCTTCATCCTTCACTAGCTTCCCTACGAGGCAGACGTGGCAGCCTTGAGATTTAGCTATGGGCAGTCGTGACTGAGCTCCTACAGTGTGGGCCAACTCATTGCTGATTTGGCCCTCTAGGGAAATGACTAGAGGCAATGCCAGGTCAAGCAAGCTCACGGCATAACTGTGGAGTCCCCATCTCCCATGCTGAAACAGCCCGCCCCTTTCCAAAGACTCTGCTTGTTTCCAGTATCAGGCTAGAATCTGCTCTCACAAGTGGCAGGACTGATGGCTTCTCCAGCAAATTCCTGGACAAGCCGGCCATCACCCATGTGGCAGCATTTTTCTAATTTGGAGGCCTCCCTAACTCTAGCTCAAACATGCTGCCTGCAGGCTATGGGTTGTGGAAACAGCAGAGATTTTACCTTTCAGTTCTTATCCTACTTCCTGTGTCCTGCAAGACATGGGAGAAACACCACACCTGACCAGCAGGACCCCAGCAGTACACATTAGAACAATTTTATTCTCTACTGTTTGTTAAAACGCCAATTTAATCCCCATAAGAGAAGGCTGGTACTTTTTTTAAAGGTAATTTTGTGAGTTTTTTTTGACAAGTTATAATCATATACAATTATGTAGTACACAATGATTTTAGGATATATGCAGATGGTATAGAATGACTGAATTAAGCTAGCTAATATATCCATCATCTATTTATACTTTTTTTAAAAAGACACATCTTGGGAAAGTTTCAGGGTGACGCTACAATGGTTTGTACTCAGGGCCTCTGGAGGAATGCTTGTTATGTTTGAAAAAGGCACAATGATTATCATTATTGTTTTCTCAAATCTGGGGCTAGGGAGCAGAGATTTCCTTGGATGTGAGATGTCATATTTTTCCAGTAAGAAGGTGCTAAGTAGCATTTGAATGAACATTGACTTGGGGGACCCTTGGGAAAATGTCCATGAGGGCTCCTGGAATCTGCCATATGACAATGTTTCCTTCTTAGGAAAGTGGAGAGTGCTAGTGAATTGGACTAGTCCCTGTAAGCAAGGTATGTTAGTCAAGATTGTTGCAACTTTTCCACTCTACTAAGAGAAAATGAAACATCCCATTTAAATGATCTGCTTGATGCTTTTTTAGTTTTAGGACTCTTGCTTGCTTTTTCTTTTCTTTTTTGATCATTTGCATCACCATAATATGTTTTCCAGAAAAAGCACATGAATATTGAATGATATCTTATTGAAGGAGAAGGACTATAGGATTCTGCTTTGGGAAGAGGTTTAAGTAATGTTCACGATAGTCTTATAGTGGCGCTCCCAGGAAACAATATAACAAGGGTCAGAATGTCCTCTCTTTGCTGAAACAATAGTCCAGAGAAAGGGATTGGCGGTAGTGGGAAACTGCCAGGAGAGGCGGGGGTGGGATTGGCAGTTGAGGGAAACTGCCAGGGGAGGGAGGGGCACACCTCATCCACAAGGGTACCTGCATAATGAACATTTGTATAACTAACCCTGAATTGTACCCACATCTTTAAAATTAAAAAAAATTAGTCCAGGTATTTCTGGCAAGCCTGCTGTAGGATTCAAGCATCCCTTGTAACCTGGTTTCCAACCTCCAACTATGAGCAAACAATGTCAGTCTAGAGTGCAGGCCATTTGGACAATTGTCGCTATCCACCTTTAGGCAGAACTGGTATTTTCCAAATATTGTCTGGATGTTGAATTGGATAGGAATGAAAGGATCTGTGAAATCCTTTGACTGACCTTTGTCACTTGGTGTCTTGAGGTTTCAATCTATGATGAAGAGTTCTGGCTGATCTCACCATAGGCATCTATTGGTTTGTGCCTCATTTGAACTCCATAAGCTCACTCTTTTTTTTTTGAGTTGGAGTCTCACTCTGTCGCCCAGACTGGAGTGCAGTGGCACACTCGCGGCCACCGCAGCCTCTACCTGCTGGGCTCCGGCGATCCTTCTGCCTCCGACTTCCAAGTAGCTGGAACGACAGGCGCGCGCTACCACGCCCGGCTAATTTTTTTTTATTTATTGTAGAGATGAGGTCTCGCCAAATTGCCCAGGCGGGTCTCGAACCCACGGGCTCAGGCTATCCACTCACCTCAGCCTCTCAAAGGCGCGGGATTATAGGCTGAACCACCGAGCCCGGCTTCATAAGCTCACTCTTGACCTTTCAACTAATGATGGTAAGCTGCATCGTGAAAATGGTTCATTCCTTTTGGGTTTAGTCCCAAAATATTCAAGCATAGTGCCAGGCTCTCTTCCCAGTGCGCCTCACCTGGCATCAAATGCCTTGCCCTTTGCTTCAGTTCAACCTACTGGCGGGTCGTGGCTTTGGACACAAACACACTGTTCCAGGTCTCTTTGGACGTGGTATGGGCAAGCGGTCAGCTGCAGCTGCACTTCCAGACCCAACCACAATTCTAGGTCACTGGGTAGAGCTCTCAGGACAAAAAGACCCAGAGCCCACGGAGGGAGTCTGCAGCACTCTGGATTTTGTCCCCAAGCCCTGGTCCAAGGACCCCAGCCAGGTTAACTCAGGTCAAGTGGACTCTAGCAGTGATTCTGTTGTGTCTGAGAGTTTTAGCTAATGCTGGATTTTTGACTCTGATATTATTCTTTGAGTTACTCAGAAAGAAGATCCTAATCTCGCTGGGGAAACGTGATTATGTCTGAGTCATTACACGTGTGGGCCAGTTTTAATCAAAAAAAGTTGTTAAACTTTTGCAGAATTGGCTGAAACAGAGCTTGGCATATTCATTTAGACGTGACCACTTTGAAGCCACATGATTTGAGGCAAGTTGTCAATTGATTTCCCAGCTTTCAAAATATCACATCTATAGTAATGTGTGGAACTGACATGCAAACCCTGGCACTGACTTCATCTTAGGGTTAGGGTGGCATAGTGCTGAAAGCAGGTAAGATCTAGGGATGGAGGCAGGATTCTCGCTTCACGTAGTGAGTTGGGGAGGGAGAAACTGAAACAACAGTGGCTTGTTTATAGGGCCACAGGGTAGGCATGAATCGAAGTACTCATAGCACTGAAGAGCCCGGGCTGAAATGACCTTGGATCAGCAACCTGGAGAATTTCAGCTTAGAAAACAAATAAACAAACATATATCAGGACCTATGTTATTCAGTTTTCTTGTGAGCATCAAAGATGTAGATTTTTCAGAAATGCCAATGCCACGAGGAAAAGAAAGTGGTTATGTCTGTATGTTTACGTGTTGTGTGTGTTTTCTTAGCAGAAACTTGGGGAAAATTGAAATATAATTATTATTTAAACTTTTCGCTCTTTTAAGGTTTAGAAGTAACTTAATTTAGGCAGATGAAAGAAGTAGTATACCTTGAGATGCTGGTAAATTGCTCATGTTTGGTGTTTTAAATCTATCCATATGAGTTTTTTCAGCCTCCTATTATACAATTGACTAATCAAATTTAGTAATCGATGCTTTCCTTAATTTGTTTCCAGAGGAACCACAGATTACTGATCTCCAGGAATCCGGCCTCTCTTACTTCCCCCTAGGGCAAAACTGGAAAAAGTACAAACCACTTAGGATGGGGCAAAACTGTTACATCTTTGGGGCCCTGTGGCCTCCTCCTCTTCCCTAAACTTCCCAGCACATACTTTTCTGTTGGCATGGCCTAATCAGTTTAGCTTCTCTGGGTTGTTATTATCCCTAGTGTTTGTTTCTGAGCTTATCACCTAGGACTGGCCTTGTGTTTAAGTTCTCCCAAGATCTAGAATCCTGAGTGGGTGATACCACATACGATGTGTCAAATTCCTTATTATCTCACAGTGTGAAGCAATTCTTCAGGGGACTCAAGGTAATGTAAGTCATAGAGTGGGAAGAGACACTGCCAAACCCAGTGGCTTGTAACCTGAAATTCATGGTAGTAGTTTGGGGATTCTTGAGATGTGAGAGGACCTTGCAAAAAATTTCCATCCATATTGCATGCTTACTGAAGATAAGCCACTGTAATTCCCTTTGGACACCAGGTGGAGTAAAAATAAGTATATATACAAGTAGCTAGGATGAGGTTCTTCAGGCCTACAGAAGTATCAAGTGTCTTTTCTCAGGCTGGAATTCTATCACTTGAGAGTGATAAGACTCATTTGTGCAGAGTGGTAACACAGCTGGACCGTGACACACGTTTCAAATCGCTTTCAAAAATGGGAATACAAATTCATTCACACCGAATGCAATTCTGTTTGGAAAGAAAAACCCTGATATATATGAATTGCACTGGGTCAAAACAATAAAAAGTTTAAAAAGGCAAAAAATACAAGGACAATCTTGATGTAGTTCAACGAAGAAATTTTATGAGGAAGAACCGGAGCCTAGTCATTGGCAGAGGAAGCATCAAGATTAATTTAAAATAAATCCCATTTTTTTTTTGCTTTCAAATTGAGAAAATAAGTCAAGGTTAAAAAAAAAATCTAGATTTTTGCTTATTCTATTCCTATCTGTCTTCACATATTTAAAATATCAGACATCTGGCCGAGTGCAGTGGCTCATGCCTGTAATCCCAGCACTTTGGGAGGCCTAGGCAGGAGGATTGCTGGAAGCCAGGAGTTCGAGACCAGACTGGGCAACATAGAAAGAGCCCATTTCTACAAAATACAAAAATTAGCTGGGAGTGGTGGCATGCACTTGTAGTCCCAGATACTTGGGCGGTTGAGGTGGAAGGATCGCTTGGGCCCAGGGATTCGAGGCTAGAGCCTACAGCCTACAGTAAGCTATGATGGTGCCACTATGCTCTAGCCTGGGGAACAGAGTGACACCCTGTCTCTAAAAAAACTAAATAGCATAAAAATAAAACATCATACATTTACTTTTAAATATTTAAGATACTATACATTTATTGGCTCTTATGCATCAGACCACAATTTTATGACTCCCCAAACAAATAATCTCTGGTGAAGGAAAAGAGTACAACTTGTTTGTTTAGAAAAGTTTGGACGTGGGGTAACCACAGGCTGTATGTTGTGTACTTGACAACTTAAATGCACATTTTTCAGATCTGCAATTCTACCTGAGTCTCATGCCTATTTCTGCCTTTATCTCTTCCACCTTAGTCTACCCCAGGAGCTTTAGAGAAACAAGGAAGGATGATTAGTCAAAGCAAATGGATCAATTTGCCTACTTAATCCACTCAACGCTCCCTGGAAGGCTTCAAATCCACTTGTCTTTCTGAACAGAGTGAAAAACCAGACCCCTCTAATGACTCTCCATGGATAAACTCAGTGGCTATCTTCAGAGTCTGGGCTAAGGACAGCCTGGGGAGTTTCATTGTCAGGAAAAGCCATGTTACTGGAAGAGTGCCGATTGACTTCAGGGAAATTTCCAAAGTCTTCCATGTTCTTGACTCTAAGCCTTCAGATGTCTCATCCAATGAACATCAAAACTCAATTTGATGGTAAAATGGTTAAAAACAAATTATCTGTGGGGAAAAAATTGCCTGTGATTTTCTGCATATTGAGATTGAAATTGGATAATCCTATTTTGTAGCTTATCACAGAGGCAGTTAACTCTGAAAACACACCCTCTTTTTAAAGAACAATAGTCAATATTGTAGGTGTTTTCAGGGGGAGGAATTGCAGATCGGGGTTCCCTGTGGAGAAAGAGAAGCCTGTGCTTGTTCTTGATTGATGAAATTCAGGCTGAGATGGTGGACTTGCATTTTCCCTCTTCCTGGGGTCTTGTTCCCTCATTCTTGGTTTAAATCCTGCCTTCCTGGTCATGTCTTTGGGAAGGTTTTCCTTGATTAACTCCAATCAACTGTCCTGCTACAACGAAAGCCAGGTTCACACTGAGTCTATTGATCTGTTAGTAACACCACTGAGCCACGAGCTTCCTGAGAACTTGGACCACCTTCATCTCTCTAACCCCAGCTCCTAACATCTTACCTGGAAAAGTATAGCTTTTTAGTAAGTAGTTGACACACGACTGACTGAATGAATGAGAGAACAAATGAACATCTTTGTGAGACTGACTTTCCCAAGTTTGGTGCTTAAAGTCAAATGGGTTTGAATTTAGAAAGTTCTTTTTCTTGTGGGCATTTGTATGCACAAAAAAAGGGACCTGTCACTTAGTTGGAATCCGACCTTTTAGGGGAAGAAACAAGATGGAAAGAAACCAAGTCCCAAGGATCAATATTACTCAACAAGAAAACATAATGATCATGTTGAAACCAGGATCTTGAAAATAGGCAAAGCGGGATGATGTGTGAAATGATATCTTCATAAAATCAAAACTCAATTATTATCCAGAATGCTAAAAAAAAAAAAAAGCATAAATCTCATTCCCTAGTTAGGTGCGATTTTACCTCAAATATTTCTCTTTTTGTTGTTTTTCACTTTAACTCCTGTTGTTAAATTTGATATTTACGTTTTAAGACAGTTCATTAGGATAAGCATAACTGTTATCCTATACCAAGATAACTGCAAACAGTGGGTGTTCCCATGGCTTCCTAGTGAATTATTCATTCTCTGAGCTTTGGAGGGTAGAATTCTAGAGTGTGTGTAACTCACCAGTATGGCCACAGTCTCCCAGCATGTGTCTGAGTTGTAGTAATTGAATGGAGGAATGTCAGAGCTGGTCATCCAGTCCAGTTTTACCATCTCACACATGAGGACACAGAGCCTGAGAGGAGAGAAATGGCTACCCAGGGTCTCTCTGTAATTTGTGGAGAACTCAGGGCCATGCCTCAGTTCTGCTGAGTTTTTGCTTAAGCCCTTTCACTATCATGTGGGCAGATTTTGGGATCTGCAGAGGTTTACCCCAGGATCATAAGACCCTAGCCTATAGGACTAACCAGTCTACTTTGAGAGACCTGAGGGACAGCATCGGGTCTCCATGAGGGTTTTAATCAGGATGGCGATCATCTGAGAATTCTTTTCTTCCAACGGATAAAGAGAACAGGAGCTAAGAAAAGTCCCAGCTGGAGCTGGCGAAGATGTAGTAACTGAAATATGTTCTTTTATCTTGCTTGCCAGCCCAGCCAGCGCCCACTCTCTCCACATTCTTTTCCTTCTCATCTCAACATTCTCCAATTCAAGTGGGACTAAATAAAATGGTTGCTTGTTTGTTTTACCAAGATGTGAGAGGCTTCCCAGCTTTGCTTTTTTCCATGTAAATAATCATCAGCCGGGCTTGGTGGCTCAGCCTGTAATCCCGCGCTTTGGGAGGCTGAGGTGAGAGGATTGCCTGAGCCTGCAGGCTCAAGACCCACCTGGGCAACTTGGCGAGACCTCATCTCTACAATAATTCAAAAAATTAGCTGGGCATGGTAGCATGCGCCTGTAGTTCCAGCTACTTGGAAGGCTGAGGCGGAAGGATCGCCGGAGCCCAGCAGGTCGAGGCTGCACTGCCAGGGAGCGGCTACTGCACTTCAGTCTGGGTGACAGAGTGAGACTCCAACTCAAAAAAAAATCATCATCATCATCATCCTCATCATGCCAGGACACTCAGGTAGGATTTCCAAAAATTAGTTGGAGTATCTGGTCATTTCCTGAAGTTTCCCAGAAAATTTCTAAATATCCCATACATGTGGCAGGGTGAATACATGCACACATACCTATCTGTATGAAAGGGCGACCCAAATATATGACAGGGTGAACACGTCCATAGATACACACATACGCACCACACACACATCACATACACACCACTGCACGGCATACTGCACCACACATACACCACGTACCACAAAACATACACGCACCACACACACACACACTAAGCACATCTATACACATACCCCCACACACACTACACATGTGCTGCATACATACTACATATGCACAACACACACATACACACGCACATCGCACCACACATATCCTCACTTACATGCCTATGAATGACAGATCTGAAAACACAGCAGAAGGTAGAAACACAGCACAGGTCCTCAGGCCACAAAGAGAGAAGCGGTGTGGCCTGATGGAAAGCATGTGTCTTTAGAACTGGGTTCCAATTACAGCTGCACTACTTACTGGCTACTGTCCTTCAGGGAATTTGTCGATATCTCTGAATCACAACGGTCTCATTTGTGAAACAGGCACGTCGCACTACCCCATCAGGTTGGTGTGAGAATCGAATGGAAAGAATGTGTGCACTCTTCCCAACATGGTACCTGGGCTTAAGCTCTCTACTCCTGTCGTATCAGTGACCCTGTGGACATGCATCTCTATTTTTGGCAATGAAGTTGCTTTCCATGTGTTGTGTAACACAAGAGATTCCATGTATGCTTATCATCCTCAAGGTGCACACATTGACCTCAAGATAATGATAATGACCAATGTCAGCCCACTGTGTAGCGTTGATTAAAATATACCACTGAGGTGTCCAATGTGCACTTTTCTCCATGTGACTCTTCTAAAAGGCTTGGAGGAGTAATGGACGCATGCCTGGGTTCTGACACCACAAGCCATGGAAAAGGGCTGGATGAGATGAAGGAGACACCTCCACAATATATGGGGGACAGACCCCAGGCTCCGAAAGGGGCCTTGCCTCTCAAAGAATACCTCTACCACTCTTGGCATACCCCTTGTCATAACAATCAGGTTAAAACAGTTATCGTCCTTCACACAATACATTTTATAGTTACACAGAAGCCTTCCCCTTTGGTATCATCTTGTGAATCTTAAGTCTACAATGCATTTTGTCTAACATGTCCACTCTTGCCCCTCCAGTCTACTCTCCACAGGCAGCCAAAGCAATCTCTTAAAAATCTAAATTAGATCATGCCACCACCTCGCTTGTAACCCTTTTATCACGTCTCCTAGAATGAAATACATAAACAAGACTTACAGGATGGCACTCCCAGCCCCTTCAGCTCCAGCTGGCAGCCCTTTTCCCTGCCCACTCTGTTCTACCACTTGGACCTTTTGCTCTTTTTCTGACACACTAAACTCTCTTCCACCCCAAGGCGTTTGTTCTAGCTATTTCTTTGCTGTAGCTTTCTCTTCTCCTGATTACTTGCATGCAGGGTCTTTTGAGCACTCAACGTGAACCTTCAGAGAGGCCTTCTCTGACAATTCTATGTGCAGTCATTCTGTCTGCTCCCATGTGTCTATTTCCTTCATAGCACTCACAGGTTTTGGCCAATTGTCTACATTGCTCACTCCCTTGAAATGTAAGCTCCTGGAGCACTTGGATTCATTACTGGATCCTCAACATCTGGTATACTTGAGCAACTTTTTGCTTGTTTGTTTGGTTGGTTGGTTTTGAGACAGGGTCTCACTCTGTTGCCCTGATTAGATTGTGGTGGCACAGCTCACTGCGGCTTTGAACGCCTAGGTTCTACTGAGCTTCTTGCGCCAGTCTCTGGAGTAGCTGGGATTACAGGGGGCTACCACCACATCTGGCTAATTTTTACTTTTTAAAAACTTTTTGTAGAGATGGGAGTCTCACTATGTTGCCTAGACTGGTTTCAAATTCCTGGCCTCAAGCAATCTTCCTGTCTCAGCCTCCCAAAGTGCTGGGATTATGGGCATGAGCCACCACCATGCCTGGCCTTGTATAACTGTTGAATAACTGAATGAACAACTCAAGCTCAGGTACAGGTTTTAGAGCACAAACCAGAAGAGAAAAATATACTCTTTACTACAAGGACCCTTTTCTTGTCTTCCTTTTATTTCCAATATAATTTTTATGGGGAGATAGTCAATGTCCACATTGACGACTCATCTAACAACCTAGCCTTGACCTTTCTGGATCTCCTCCCCCCTCCTCCTCCTCACTTTTGGTCTACTTCAGCTACCTACTTCTACTTTTGTAATCTGAAATTCCAATAATCCACCTGTGATCATAAACTTTTTGCCTTCTGGTTTATTTGCTTTCATTCCACTTGGGGACCCAAGGCATGAGAATTCTCACTGGTAACTGAGCCAGGGTTCAGGAAGCCGAGACATCAAATCAATGTGCAGAACATCTGCCCATCAGGAGTCAGGGATACAAAGCATGGGTGCTCAGGATGTCCAGAAATAACCTGGATACTAGTACTTGGTCAAACCAGCAATTTTAACCCAAATGGACACCCATTTAGGGACAGGGAAGACGCACAACATCAAAACCATGGACATATAGGCAGGCAAAGACACGAACTGGAAGACTGACATGAAGAACCAGGAATAATACTTAGTTACTGATTGTTCCTCCCAGCCATTGACAGATGACTGAAATGGGTCGAGGAGAGGGAACAGGAATGGAGTTAGAGTTATTCTTGGAAACCCAGAGCCCTCTCTATCAATTATGACTTCTGACTATTACCAATGATATTCTTCAATCCAATTCCCCAATAGGCAGTTTTCAGTTTTCATCCTACTGGGTCTCTTGGCTACATTTGACTTTGTGGGTGGCCACCTCCTTCTCAAAGTGTTATATTCTCTAAGATTTTATGACATCACATTCGCTACTTCTCTTCTGAACACTTTGCTGCTTCTCTGTCTCTCAAGTAATCCTCATTTTCTTTTACCTTCCATCTGGTATTCCTCAAGGTCTGCCCTGTGCTTTCTCATCCCTTAATTTTACGTAGTCTCTACAGGGATCTCTTTTACTGTCATGGCTTCTTCTAGTACTCATGTCGCTTGCGCAGTTCTCTTATGCCTGAGCTTCAGAAGTGTATGTTCAACAGCCTTTTGGATATCTCTCCCTGGATGTCTCCCAGGTTCCTCCAGCTCAACATGTCCCAAACTGAATTCCTAGTCTTCCCTTCCCAACCTCCTTTCATTCTCATATAGCTTATTTCAGTTCTATCATCCACTGAGCCACCCAAGCAAAAAACCTAGAAATCAACATTAACTGGTTCCTCTCCTTACAACCCACAGCTATCATTTTATTCATTCATTCAACAACTTTAATCAAGCCCTGTGATTCATCAAGTATTGTTCTCATTATGGGCTAAACAATGGTAAGTAAAACAGATATAATTCCTATCCCCATGAAGAATATAAATTACTGGCTGACTTCGCTTTCAAAGTGTTTTTTAACTGTCCTTTCTCTCTCTCTCTCTTTCTTTTATTTTTTACTAGCAGTAGCTGGTGTGTAATAGATGTTCAATTAATCCTTATTGAATGAATGAATACATGAGGATGTAACTATCTGAACATCTGCTGCCTACATGGCACAGAATATGACACAGCAATCTGGCGTCATTAAAAATACGTCTAAGCACACATTATGAATCAATAGAAGCCAAAACATCTGGCCAATTTAGCTAGAAAATCCCCAATGAAGCATTAGTATGTTTTATATGTGTTATGCAAACACTCAGATGGTCAGAGCTTCCGTGGAATTGACTGGGTGTTTTGGCACAGCATAGGCTCAGCCAGACCAGTCTTGATCACTTCCAGGGACACATTATGTCTCTGAATTGCACATATGGCTCACTGACTTCTAGAGTTAAGCATACGTACAAATTCTGAATGCTTGCAACTACTTTCATCAGCTCAGTCATTTCCAAAATGTTATTAGTGCCACGTGGCTATTTATGAATACCAGCAGATATTCACTGGCTCTACAGTCTGAAGACATCGATGCGATTGAAATTATTCATGCTGAAGAATGGCACAGAGGGATTACAGCCAGGCAAAACTCAGGCATCATAAGGAATATGGTTAAACAACAATAATAATATCGGCTAATAATGATATCATCTTTCATAGTAACTATTTGATGACACCAGCAAATATCTTTAGGAAATTAGCAAAGAAATAGTTCAAGTATTCTTATACAATTTCACCAGATCAACCAGTTATGGAATAAAACCGTAGTCTTCCCAATTATAAGTAGCAAGGTCAGGTACAACTGAGAATAAAATAAGGAATTATCTCAATTCCCACAGTCAGTTTAAATGGAGAGAGGTTTTCAAAAATAATAATAAAATAAAATAAGATAACAAAAATGAAGAAAGGGAACTTGATGCAGAATTACTGAGGTATTTAGGATAAGGCACGTATCTTCTCTTGAAGTCACCGGCATTGAGACTCAAGCTACCAACAGGCAGAAGCAGCAGAGAGGGCACCCCTGGCTGGTCATGCACCCACTCCAGGAAATATCTAGGATCATTATTTTATATCATAGCAAACTGTGCCGTGCACGCCAATTCATAGAGGGAAAGAAACAGGCATTGCAATCAGTTATGACTTGTCTGGGTATAATAATTTCTTGGGAAATTAAACACTCACAAAACAAATAGTATAAGACCTAATGGTCAACTCTTGCAGGGCATGCAGGCTACGTTCAACCTGTAGCTTTTTCCAGGGAAATCTGATCCATGCACTGTCTCATAGCTCCTTCCCATGGATTCTGATAAAAACCTGGAAGACCATCGTGATTCAGAGTACCCCATCAGTCTTTCAAATGCAGAAGAAAGACTTTCAGCATTTTAACCTTTTCTGTTTTACATTTCTTTAAGCACACAGATCTTTCTTATCTACAAGTGAATGATAAATATTCAGGTCTATGGATTTTAAAAATTAGCCTTTATATGTCTTCACAAAGCTCCAGACATTATTGGTTGCGTCTGTTTACTTTGGAATACTTTCAGCTTCTTCTTGGCTCAGGCTCATGTCAGAAATTGTCAGATAAGTCTTATATACTGGCTTCCCCCCGCCACCATTTATTTCTTTTCAAAAAAAGCACAGTGGAGCTGTATCGTTTAACTTGTATGACTTCAACTATATGAGCTCTGTCTAAATGGTTAAAGGGAAAAGTCTATATTAGAGAGGTGACTTTGCAAAGGCAGTGAGCCAGCATTATGGTGAGGACAGAAACTCTTTGTTTACCTTGGTTCTTGACCTTGCCTCAAGTTCTCTAGTGCCTCTCAGAGACTGAGCATCTCATTGAGTTTAGCATGATTCTAATATTGGAGGAAAGAATTTTCAACATAATTTTGGTGTTGACGATTTACTCTTTTTGAACTTACATTGTAGCCCTGCCCTTCACACAAGATGCAAATTCACGCTCCATAAAAACAGGATTCTGTGGGTGGCTTTGAAATTGTATGCTACTCTTGAACTCCCTAACTCTGGGCATCACATGATGCTGTTTTCATATTTCCAAATCAGCAGTGCCCTCCCAATTCTGACTCTCAGAGGACAGCCAGCTGCCTACAAAGGGGCATTCTCTTGCCCTTGACCCTCCCTTTAGTTTAATAATAGCAGGCTTATCTTTTCCAATAGGAGTTAATTTTTTGGCGGTAAGATTACAACTCAGTTTCACATGACATTTATTATTAGCTAGGTTAGGAAAAAAAAAAACCACACAAATGAAAAGGGAGAGGGTGTTAAGAACCCTCTGGCATTTCTGGCATTTCCTGAAATTGCATAGAGGTTAATTCTGACCTCAGGAGATCATGGAGATACGTTTGATCATTTGCAATTATGGTGATCAGTCAAGAAAAGGTTAAAGATGAATCTGTTTTCTCTGCGGCGTCTGGGCTGGAGATGCACGCGAGCATGCATTTGCGGCTAACCAGAAGCAGGCAGAGAGGACTTACATTCTGTTTCCCCACGATGTTATCGAAGGGCAGTTCGGGGCTCCAGGACCCTTCTGTGAACGTCGCCCCACTGTTTCTTCGGTCTGAGGGGCTCACGGACTCCTTGACGATATCTTCAGGCAAGGACAGCAGACTCTCCTCAGGCTGCTTAATTAAATAGGTCTCTATATTATGCTTCCTCAAGAATTCGTTCCTCTCTTTACCATGACCCTCTTCCACATTATAGTCACCGTTGAGGCAGTCCAGTGTGGCTTTGGAAATGTGAATCCTCCTGTGTGTACAAGGCATAGGTCATTACACATTCCTGATGTTGCCTGGAAAGGCTATGGCTGTTTTTTTTTTTTTTTGTCCTGTGCAAAGCCAACATCAGGGCTGCACGTGGGGTGCTCTTAGGAACATGTCCTCAAGGACAATACTTGTCCTCCTAAAAGGTGGAAAGAATAAGAGAAAATAGAAGCATTGAAAATAGAAGCATTTGAACTTACATTGTAGCCCTGCTGAGTAGGGCTCAGTGACTTCACCCCAAGGAACACTGCAGCCTTTAATAAAATACAACCTTGCTAAGCCACACTAAGCAAATATTTTGGCTTTTCTTAGGACTGTCAGCCTGATCCCAGCACACATTAAGAATCAGTAATTTTTTTCAGTAGTGTTGACTATTTTGGAAATACAAGTGATATAAGTATTTCAGAACCTCAGTTGCAATTATTGTCCAAGTCACATGCAACAACAGTTCTCTTATCATCTTGGAACTTTTCCTATCATTTCAGTTTTCATATATTTGTGCCTTGCTTCCTCAACTTGTCTATAATCTTTTTAAGAACAAGGGCGGGTCTTAAAATCCCTAAAGCTACATTGAGGGTCCTTTGGAAAAACCACTGTAAGTTATAATTTCTCCATAACATGTGTATTACAAAAAGCAAAGAACAAAGCCGTGGACACGGCCAGGCTGGCTGCTGGCTATGCTAAATCACAAGTGAAGTGACTCATTGTTGCACAATTGTCAGCCACTGTAGCTCATGACTCAAGTTTCTTTTTTAGCAAAATACCATATGACATCAGGACCTTCAGGATCAAACTTGATTCTTGGAAACTTTACGTGGCAAATTCTTCTGGGGAAGAGTTTTTCCTCTCCTCACAACTATCTAATTCAATCAGTCAGACTACGTATAGTACTATACTGTGATCTGCATAGACTGGCAAGGTGGTTATAACATGGATTTTGTTGTTAGATCACCTGGATTCAAACCCTAGCTCTACCATGTGCCAGCTGAGAGGCCTTGGACCAATTACTTCACCTGTCTGAGTCCATTTTCTCACCTGTGAAATAAGAAATATAATAGTACCTATCTCACAAGCGTAATACTCAGGCTGAGTATTATAAGAGTTGATTCATTGTAAGGTGGTCAAAACAGTGCATGGTATACTGTACACACTATAAAAGCAAACACTTAAGTTATTAGGATAATTCTAAAAACTGCCATTACGATCCCATTACTATTATGTACTCCTTAAAACTTACAGGAGATAGTCTAACTTCTGAATAAGGCCTCCAAGGCCTTCATTCTCTGGGTCGGTCACTTCAAAGCTCATTTTCTGACACTCCTTCAATATAGCCCCCTATGCTCTCTCAAGTAACTGGCACTTTTCCCAATTCAGTGTGCTATTGCCTGCTCGCTAATAGTTTCCTACGCCTGGATTCCGCTCAGAAGTCATTTCCCTAAGCCGACTTTGCTGTTCCTTTGCATGAATGAATGCTTAATACTTTTCTTGCCCTTTGTAATTCCAAAAACAATATATCAAAGGAAGCAAAGAAGTTAAAAAATATTTTAGAGTGGCATTTTAAAATACATTATACTTTCAGTACTATCTCTGTTCCCTCCTCTCGCCACTCTAGCCCATTCTGCTAAATTCCTCCTTTCCGAGAGCATATCTCACTGAAAAGGACATGGAAAGACACAGAAACCACAAACCAATCATTTTCTGGTCTTTTAAGGCATGTTCTCCACATCTTCTAAATACATTTCCTCATATATAGTCATTAATTTCAAGTGCAAGATACTAAAAATGTGTGAAAGATGTCTGAGCTCTCTGGAGAAATGTGCTGAATGAGGACAAAATATTCTCAGGGTGCATTTTGTTAATATAGATGGACTCAATATGTTGACCTGGGAGAATAACAAATCATTTGACCTTCCATGAAGTAGAAGTCCCAGTGATTTGAGAAACTCAGATCAAGCTCAGAGTTAAGGCTGGAAGGTTACCTTTTCTTCTGGGCAAATGGACCCCCAGGAGGGTTTTGTAAAGTAGGATGGCTGATTTTCTTTAAAATAATTTAGTTAAATACCAACCCCATTTGGCATTTTCTCTGCATTCTGCATTTCATTATTCTGCTGTCAATGTGCTAGGAGACTAATATTTGCATATACCAAATCAATGTTATGCTTCCAGTAGTGAAAGACATCCTTGCCTTCACTTATTACTGATTCTTGTGTTGAAGTTCTAATCAATATACACTTAAATGTTTTGACAGAAACTGGGTTTTAGAATGTTTCTTTTCATCCTTGCTGCTAACTTGAGCTTTGGGGCAAGGCATTTGTAGATGAGCTTCCGTCCAGTGCATTTCCCTTGAAGGAAGTGAGTTGGTTTTCAGACAATATTCTCCTATACTGAACGTCAAGTAAACCCAACATTTTCTGATAACGTTTAATGCCAGGATATAATGAAAAATAGTCATGATAATAAATAAGACCTAACAATTGTGTAACACTTATTTTGCATGAATGTTATCTTATAGCCAAAGGTATCACTGTATGTTTGACTCCACAGTTTAGCTCATATGATTTCCATTCTTCCCGTAACCCTAGATGATAGGCATTTCTTTTTCTCATTTTGCAATTGGTAAAACTGGTCCATAAACAATGAGTGTATATTTGCCCCAGAATCATATTAGTAGTTGGTGGCAGTGCTGGATTGAGACACAAGAACTTCTGTTTTGAGGGTCTAAGACCCTGAAGCTATATCATACGGTAACCAATGTAACTACAACCACAATTAATATTTACTGAGCACAAGAGAAAGGACTTCATGAGCATTATACCATTTAACAAAAGCTCAAAAACGGTGGTCCTCAGGGTGATGCCAAGGCCAGTATCACCATCACCTGGGAACTTATTAGAAAGGCAGAGTCTTTGGTCCCACTCCAGACATATTGAATCAGAAACTCTGGGGGTGGAGCCCAGCAACCTATGGTTTAATCAGCTCTCCAGGGGATTCACATGCTGATGTTTGAGAACCGCCACTCTAGAAATCCAAGTTTCAATGAGGTTAAAGAGCAAAATCACAAAAAAACGCCGGAAATTATAAACCAAAACAACATCAAATCATGGAGAGTTTGAAGACCTGTTTTGGCATGCCTGCATTTCTGCACACTGGCAATATCCCATGGCTAAGCAGAGCTGGATGCTTTATAGAAGACAAAGTGGTTTATAGGCATTATCACATTCGAAACCAAATTTTTGAGGTTGATAATGTTTTTACTCCAAACTTACAGTGAAGAGACTGGGCAAGGAGATGAAGAAACTTGCCCCAACTTTTATAAGCAGTAAGTTTTAAACTCACGGTTCAAACTCACGACTCATGGTATTAAAAATAAGGGTGTGAAAAATGATTTAAACGCAGTCACTCTTCTGTTTCTTCGTGTGATGATTTCAACTCAGTTACTCTTCCACTTCTTAATATGATTGAGAACAATAGCTAAATTGGCTTCCAGATGTCAAAGCAGTATCTTACAAGCCTTGAAAGCATATTCCGAGGTCTGCAAAGGGAAGCCATCGAGTATATGGATAGCTCCCCACTCAGCTGTGCTTTTAAGACACAGGCTTGGAAACATAGATAGATTGGATGTCAAGTTTGTTTAAATTTAGCAGTTGGATACTTGCAGCATTTAAAGATTTAAGACACATCAGGCTTACTTTAGTTCTAAATCTGTGTGGCAAACAGTAGTAGCACACCACAGGCAATGAAGGATCTCCCCAAGAATAATAATTGACCTGGGATCTTCCTTGCCCAGTGTGCAAAGAGTTTGACACCTTGTCTCAGATAACCCTCAGAGGAAATTTCTGAGGTGACCTGTGCTCATTTAGCAGGCGAGAAAACAAATTCTCATGGAAGGGGGAAATAAATTCACAAGGACGCTCATCATGAGTATTATTATCTCTCATTCTTCAGGGAAGAAAGTGATACTTAGAGAAGTTAGATACTTGTCTGAGATTACACAGACGAGGGATGCAAGCAAAGTTCTCCCTGAAAATCACATTCCAAGTGCTGTTCCTGCTATATATAATGTGCTGAAGACAACAGAGTGTACATGAGTGGGGGGAATGAATGCACAATGGGAATTCTAGTTTTTCTGATTTCACCTCTTCCACTCTTTCTTTTCTCTCATGATATTTATTACCTGATAGTCAATACAATTTGTAAAGAATGATGGCAGGTACAAGAGAGATCTATGATTCCAAAGACAGGTCTAGGGGTTAGGGAGAGGAATATATGTAA
>CAUYQG010032114.1:0-32778 GCA_963574415.1 Tarsius wallacei | reverse complement strand
ACAAGGTAACCACTATGTTATGTTTGTTTGTTTTTGTTTTTAGTTGAAGTCTCACTCTGTTGCCCAAGCAGGAGTACAATGGCATATTCATGGCTACTGCAGCCTCGATTTGCTGGATTCAGGCAAACCTTCTGCCTCAGCCTTTCTAGTAGCTGGAACTACAGGTGCATCACCACCATGCATGGCTAGGGTTCTTTCTTTCTTTCTTCCTTCCTTCCTTGCTTCCTTCCTTCCTTCCTTCCTTCCTTCCTTCCTTCCTTTCTTTCTTTCTTCAGTTGAAGGTCTCACTCTGTTGCCCAGGCTGGAGTGCGGTGGCACAGTTCTGGCACTGCAGCCTCGACCTCCTGGGCTCAGGCAATCTTTCCATGTCAGCCTCCCAATTAGTTATGGATTTTTTGGTGTTTCCTCTCCTTTCTAATCTATGTGTATACATTTATAATATATACTACAAACTTAAAATTGAGATGTGCTCTCAATACAATTTTGTAACCTAATTATTTTATGTAAAATTTCAAACACATACAAAAGAAGAAGGACTAGTATAATGAGCCCCTTTGAACCTCCACCTAGCTTCAACAATTATTCAAACATTTCCTCCTCCAGATTAATTTGAAGCAAACATCAAGTCATTTCATTCACAAATATTTCCTTGTTTATGTCTAAAAGATAAAGATACTTCTTTTTTTTTCTTTTTTTTTGAGTTGGAATCTCACTCTGTTGCCCAGGCTGGAGTGCAGTGGCACACTCACAGCCACCTCAGCATTGACTGTGGATCTAGGCTGCAGTGACTGTGAGCATGCCACTGCACTCCAGCCTGGGTGACACGGTGGGACTCTGACTAAAAAAAAAAAAAAAAGCGCTTTAATATCATCAAATCAGTATTCACATTTCTTCCATCTCAAATGTTTTTTATTGCAATTGATTTGTTCAAAATTGAGATACGAATAAAGTCTACATATTGTATTGTTTGATATGTATCTTACATCTCTTAGCCTATTTCTTCTCTCTTCTCTTTTAATTGATTTGTTGAAACAGGAGTTGTTTGTCCTGTAAGATTTCCCATAGTGTAGATTTTCTAATTGTAACTTTTTTAGTGTTATATAATATGTTTCTTGCTTTGGGAGGCTGAGGTGAGTGGACTGCCTGAGCCTGTGGGTTCGAGACCCACCTGGGCAACTTGGCGAGACCTCATCTCTACAATAAATCAAAAAATCAGCTGGGCATGGTAGCACATGCCTGTAATTCCAGGAGAGGCCACTGCACTCCAGTCTGGGCAACAGAGTGAGACTCTAACTCAAAAAAAAAAAAAAAGTTTCTTTATCCCCTGTATTTTCTTATTAATTAGATATATAGACTTGATCAAATCCCAGTTTGATTTTTGGCAAGAAGATTTAATATGTATGTAATATATAGGAGACAATGTCTGCTTGTCAATCTTTTTGTGAAGTTAGTTATCATTAATGATTATTCCCTAGCTGCTTTATTTCATTATGGCTTACAATATGATGATACTCTATCATTTCTGCATCAGTTATTAGCTGGAATATTCTGTAACGAGAAACCTCCTCTCATCAACTAGTAGGTTACCCTGAGGTATAATTTGTATATGAAAAATGAACTTGATGCTTGATTCATTCTCTTTATTTACCAGTTTTCAAAATAATGAGTTGGTTTTCCAGCATTTTCCAATGGTACCAATAGAGGTTTTTTTTGTTTTAGAGTATCAGTGTGAGCTGATAGATCAAAACATATTTGTTATATATCAATCCATTACAATTATCCTAATTCATGCTCAAACTGTCCCTCCCCTCATTGATCAATGGGAACATCTTCAAGTTGGTTCCTGAGTCCCTTTTGACATGACCTAGAAATATTTGATACTGACCTTCTGGTAAGTTCTTAGATCATCTTGTAATCTGTACCAGTATTAGAATTTCTCATTTTCCCAAGGAATCCTGGAAAAGGTTATTTTTAATGGTTGCATTGTATACATACACTATTGTTTATTTAATCAGTCCACTGCTTGGGGAAAGAGGCTTTGCATAGTTTCTAACTGTTCTCTATTACAAATACAGTCATGTGCCATGTAATGTCATTTTTTGTCAATGACAGACCGCATATATGATGGTGGTCCCATAAGATTATAGTGGAGCTGAAAATTCCTATCACCTAGTGATGTGTTGACTGTTATAATGTCATAGCCCAATGCATTACCTTTTCTATGTTTAAATACACAAATACCACTGTGTTACAATTGCCTAGCACAATAACATGTTGTACAGCTTTGTAGCCTAGGAGAAATAGGCTAAACCAAATAGCCTACATGTGTTGTAGGCTATACCAGGGACCGGTTTCGTGGGAGACAATTTTTCCACTGACTGGGGTTGGGGGCAAGAGGATGGCTTCAGGATGATTCAAGTACATAACATTTACTGTGCACTTTACTTCTATTATTATCATTACATTGTAATATATAATGAAATAACTATACAACACACCATTAAAAAAAAGAGGCACAGACAGAAGTGGTAAATAAAATAATGGACAGGCCATGTGAAGACTAAAATAAGTGTCAGATTCTGCCACTAGATGCAGTTGTGCAATTGAAGTACAACAACTCACTTGCCACTCGCTAATAAGGTTTTGATATGAGTCTGCAAGCAATTGATATATTATGGTCTCTGTGCAATCACACCTCACTGCTACTGTTATTCTGTATGTGCATCTGCTCCTCAGTGCTAACATCACCATCTCAGCTCTACCTCAGATCATCAGGCATTAGATTCTCATAAGGAGCACACAACCTAGATCCTTTGCATGTGCAGTTCACAATGGGCTTTGCTCTCCTATGAGATTCTAATGTTGCTGCTGATCTGACAGAAGGCAGAGCTCAGGCTGTAATGCACATGATGGGGAACAGCTGTAAATACAGATGAAGTTTCACTCTCTCACCTTCCACTTACCTCCTGCTGTGCCACCTGTTCCTAACAGGTCATAGACCGGTACTGGTCCATGGCCCGGAGGTTGGGGACCCCTGGGCTATACAATCTAGGTTTGTGTAAGATCGTTCTGTGATACTTACACAATGATGAAATAATCGAACAATGCATTTCTCAGAACTTGCACGGACATTAAGTGATACATACTATACTTAGCTTTTTCATAGAAATAGCATGTATAAGTGACTGATGATGTACTTATCAATGTTTTCTCTATTATTTAATGTTTAAAGAAAGGCTAGTCAATTGGCCCATTTATGGTCTGGCCCATAAACCAGGGTACATCATGCACCCATCACAGATACCTGCCTCTGGGGCAGAGCTTGCAAACAGTGAATGAAAAGGTGGCAGCAAACATGATATAAAATCTCTGGGGGAGGGAACAAATACATGTTTAGTCCTCAACACTCATCAGTCCCTGGGGATATTCTGCTTCTTGGAACTGTAATTCCTCTCACAGTCCCTGGATATTTCATCACCCGCCAAGAGAAAAAGATAAGTCTTGGTGGGAGTATGATAAATGGAAGATTTTTGTTGGTAAACTGTACTGGAGGTGATTCATTGATAACTACACAAAAGGTTATAAAAGGAAGGTCTCTCTTTCCCAATAATCCAAAATTCCCTATTTGACTGATTGGAAATAATTGGACTGGCTAGATGCTAAAGAGAATTAAGCCATCTTACAAATAAATATAATTGGTACCCATTTTGGTACTAAAACTTTTCTTTAATTTTTGAATGCGATGCTTCTAATTCTGATTGATATATTTTACAAGCTGCCTCCTTCCCAGAATGTTTGAAAATGATTTTTTCTATTTCTGGGCATAGGCAGCAACCCATTTGCTTTAGGAAGAAAATAAAGTTATAATATTAATAGTCTCCAGAAGTGACTCAGCAATTATATAACCTAGTCATCATGTATTTCCTTCATTTAATTAGCTTATATGGTCACGTTTTGTGAAATAAAGGTATTATTGGTCAAAATTCATTAAGTGTAATTAGTTGAAATTTATAAGTATATTTAACAAATAACTTATCCCACAAAACAGTTAACATTCACCCTTCAAATTATAGGGGACCTCAAGCATGAAGTGTTTAAACAGAACTCAAAGTAGCTTGAAACTATGCTATTTCCATGTTCTGCTCTCATGATACCTAAAGTCTACCATGCCAAAATAGAAAACTGCTATAAATATATTATTGTAGGTTATTGTATTAACTTCCCTTTCTTTTTGTTCTTTTGCTAATTGTGAGGATTGTGTAGATGAGTATGGTTACAAGATAAAATGCAAGATGCCCAGTTCAATTTTCAGATAAACAAGAAATTTAGTGTAAGTATGCCCCCAAATAGTGCATGGAACATATTTTATTATTTGACGTTATTTATCAGAAACTGAAATTTAACTAAGTCTCCTACATTAAATCTAGCAACGCTATGAATGAATAGAATATATGGTGACTGATCTTTGAAAATTAAAAAAGAACTATATGTTGTATAATATGGGAACAGCCCTTCTCAAACTTTAATATGCATACAAATTTCCTGGCTGCTTGTTAGAAAACAGATCCTGGTTCTGCACACCTAGAACAGGACCTGAAATTCTACATTTCTAACAAGGTTCCAGTTGATGTTGATGCTGCTGCTCCATGGACCACTGTGCAAGGCTCTTTTGGGGGAGATGTTTCTGTTTTTGTTTGGCTGCCCAGCATCTAAACTCTTCAAGCTTAGAGAACTCACTTATATGTAAGTCTTGGAAGAAAGTAAAGGCTGATTCTCACTATCTGGAAACTGAGACAAGTTGTCACATAGTCACTTTACCATCCTCCCTTGCAGCCTGGATTTAGGGGCAAGAGGTACACGCCACTAATCAGAAGCACTTGCATGACTTTGAGTCAGGAACTAGTAACACAAGGGAGCAAGGAGAGCAATCAGTTCTTTATCTTGCGACAGTGCAGATATGACCAAATTCAGCTCCAGAGCAGTGGTGGTGGTGATGGAAAGGGGGCAGAGTCCAGCATGCTCAGCAGTACCAGTAACAACAGTCCTCTCACTGGGCTCGCAGCATGATTTGGGGTGTTGTTTTTGGCTGCACCACTCTGAACTTGGTTCTAAGCTCACATAATGATTCTGTGAGCTGCCCAATTCCTTTGCTACTAAACCAGACAGGATTGCTGGGTGCAATGGCTCATGCCTGTAATTCCAGTACTTTGGGAGGTGGAGGCAGGAGGATTGCCTGAGCCCAGGAGTTCGAGATCAGCCTGGGCAACATAGTGAGACCTTGCCTCTACAATAAATCAAAAAATTAGCTGAGCATGGTGGCATAAGCCTGTAGTTTCAGCTTCTTGGAAAGACTGAGGCAGAAGGATCACTTAGCCCAGCAGGTCGAGACTGTGGTAGTAGCTGTGATGGTACCACTGTACTCCAGCCTGGGCAACAACAGAGTGAGACTCTGACAAAAAAAAAATAAAGTAAATCAGCGGGTGTGGTGGCACATGCCTTTAGTCCCAGCTACTCAAGAGGCTGAGGAGGTAGGATTGCCTGAGCCCAGGAGGTCGAGGCTGTGGTGAGACATGATCATGCCACTGCACTTCAGCCTGGGCAACAAAGTGAGACCCCTGACCAAAAAAAATGACAGGATTGATTTTTGTTGCTTGAAACTAAAAACTCCAATGAAGCCAAAAGGTCTGCCAGAAGCTAGCTGGCTTGCACAGCCCCGTCAGATGGCAGTATATGTATGGAATTCCACCTAGGTCACTACTCAGGATGATCACTGCCTCACAGGGTGAGGAGGATTCAGAAAGGCAAATCCTCTGTTGATGAAAGGGCATCTATTTCCTGGCATACCTTTCTATGCCTCCCATGGAGAGGAGGTTTCTGACAATGACTGCTCTTGGTTTAATAGCACTAGATGTACATGCTACCTGTCACTAACTAGTTATGCAATTTTGGGCAAATCACTTAGCCTCTATGAACTCCATTTCCTTGGCTTTGAAAAGGTGCTAAGCCTACATGTTCCCATCTTTGCATTTGTTAACATTATATAATAATTATTTTTTTAACAACTTTATTAGACTATAATTTACACATCACAAAATTTACCCATATCAATTGTACAATTCAGTGACTTTTAGTAAATTTACTGAGTTGTGCAGCCATTATCACAATCCAGTTTTAAAACATTTTCAGCACCCAACAAGGTCCTTCGTGATCATTTTCAGTTAATCACTATTCCCACCCCTGGCTCAGGCAAACACCAATCTACTTTCTGTCTCCATATATTTGCCTTTTTGGACACTTCATCTATACTGAATCATACAATCATAACTATTGGTTACATTATTTTTTTCAGCTGTATATATGGTCCCCAAATGAAGATGGCTCCACTTAAGATTTTTATGATGGTACAAAAGCAATATGCATTCAGTATAAATAGTATTTCAAGTACCCATACAACCATTCTGTTTTTCACTTTCAGTGAAGTATTCAATAAATCACATGAGATAGTTAACACTTTTTAATAAAATAGGCTTTGTGTTAGATGATTTTGCCCAACTGTAGGCTATGTAAGTATTCTGAACACATTCAATATAGCTAGGCTAAGCTATGGTGTTAGGTAGGTTAGGTATATTAAATGCATTTTTCACTTACAATATTTTCAACTTATGTATCCCCTTCATAATTGGAGGAGCATCTATATAGCGAGTATCCAAAAGTCCTATATCTAACTAAACTGTTTATCTATAATGCTTAGCAGTGTTTAGTGTATAGGAAGTGCTCAAGATTAAAAAAAACACAAAACTGATACTCATGAAGTTGTGAGAATTAGATAAATCCATTAGACTCTTGCTACTCCAAGTGTAGTCCTTAGACTAGAGGTATCCGCATCATCCAGGACCTGGTTAGAAATGTAATCTTGGGGCCGGATGTGGTGGCTCATGCCTGCAACCCTAGCACTTTGAGAGGCTGAGGTGAGAGAATTGCTAGAGCCCAGGAGTTCAAGACCAGTCTAGGCAACATAGCAAAACCTTGTCTCTACAAAAAATAAAAAACTAGCCAGGCATGGTGTTGCACACCTGTAGTCCCCACTACTCAGGAGACTGAGGAGAAGCATCACCTAAGTCCTAGAAAAAAAGAAAGAAAGAAAGAAAGAAAATAAAAAAAGAAAAGAAAAGAAATATAGTCTTGGGGCCCATGCCATGTTTAGTGAATTCAAATCTCCCATTTCACAAGATCCTCAGAGGATTCATATTCTCATTAAAGTTTGAGAAGTACTGTACTAGATATAAGTTTCAATATGTACTTAATAGTATTTGTTGTATGACTAAGTGAATGATGACATATCTGAAAGCATTCTGTAGAACAGAATAAACCCTATGTACGCAGGATTGCCAAAGAACAGAAGTATGGATTTTTGGCTTAATTATAAAATCTGTTAGAGAAACAGTTTAGACTGACACTTTATAATACCAATTTATATACTGAAGCAAGTATATATTTTTTTCTTATATCTCAATGAGAATCCCATGAGGAAACCCAGTTTATTGAAATGGACGTTATAGTGAATTTATTAGCATGACAGTTAGTTATGGAACTTATTACTTCTAAAGATTGACAAATAAAATTTATTGCAGTTCCACTTCTGTATGAGATAAAATCTTAATCAACAGCTAAGAAGCCAACATTAGACTTTAGGAGGCAGGAGTAGTATATGTTGTATAGTTATCATCAACCTCTATCAAGGAAAACCACTTGCAGTCTTCCAACTTGAAGTGCTTTAATTTATTCATTTAATCATTCTTCAAATCATCAAACATTTATCAAATTTGTCACTCTCTGATGAGTGCTGTGCCAGGACTTTCTGATGGATTGCCAGGTACACTATTCTTGAGGAGTTCCATATCAATATAATGACAATAACTTTTTGACTACATGGGCTATCAAGAGACTTTATGATTTATGAATTCATGAATGTCTTAGAATGCTACTAAAATTATACCACATTTGTTACAAAAATTGAAAATAGCAATGTTATATTTTCCAGATAAATCCAGGCTGTATGGTTAACACTTAGGGAATGGGAATTGCTTTTATTTAGGGTTGCTCAAGGAATATAATAGGGGTGTCCCAGCAATTTTCCATTTGCTCCTCCAGATCCATTTATCATGCTATTTGTCTTATTTTATTTTATTTTTTTTTACTGGAAGCTGAACTCTACAGGACTACCCAAGCCCTCTGTTTTATGGTTTTGTTTGGCTGATGGGCGGTACCAACAGAAGTTTGGAGGATGGAAGGAAAAGAGGACAAGTGTTTATTCCCCAGTCCTTTGCTGGGCCATATTTTGGCAGTGCCTGCATTTCTCTATTTATAGTAACAGTCTTTGTCATGCATCCCTTTCCAAGCTCCAGCTCTTACTAGGTTCCACTGAAAGCTCCCTTTCCCTGTTCTTTCAGGTTTACATCCTCCCATTATAGCCAGTCCTTAAGTGCTTCACCATTCCTTGTTGGCTCCCTTAACCCTTCCCATCCCTCTGTAAATTGTCTCTTTATTAAACTCTCTTTATCAAACTCTTTGAGTATGTCATCTTTAGTAATATAAGAAGAAGCCATCAGTCAGCCAGTATCTAAGGACTGCCTGCTGAGTTGGCATTGTGAAGACATATAATTCACGATCTAACACTTAGTCCAGTGAAAGATACAAAACCACACATGTGAAGCAATTAAAAAACACTACACATTGGTAGCTAATGAGAGACATCTGGTTTGCTTGTTTTTGCCACTCAGTGACCATTCACCACTCTTCTGATAAACATACCCTGATTTTTCACCTCTATTACTTCAGTTAATGTCTTTTAGGTGGAGTCAACTTCACTTTCAACAAAAAGAATGACATGAAGCAGGCCTGACTTACTGAATTCCTCTGGCCACAAGACCTAATCAGAGCCAGTGAAATGTAAGAAGACTATTACTGGCACCTGTGGAAAAGAGGCATGCATTCTTCCACTGAGATTGCTAACAGTAAGAATTATGTGAACTGGAGCTGCCAGCAGCCACCATATGGAGCCTAGAAATGAAGCCAACACAGAAGACAGAGCCAAGAGATGAAGAGGAATAGAATTCCAATGACATTGCTTAAACCCTTGGATCAAGCTATGCCTTAAGTTACATATATCACTAGTTTTGTAGTCATATGAGCCAATAGCCTCTGCATTCTCTTTTCTTGCATAAGTCAGTTTACATTTTTAAACATTTTGTTACATGCAACTAAAATGGATCTAACAATTTATAAATTAGTACCAGGAGTGGGGATTAGTAAGAGAAAGATCCAAAAATATTGAATCAGGTGATGCAGGTGAAGCCTTATCTATATGAGAGTAAGAATTATTAGCAATGCAGCAGGTAAAACTGATACCTGTTGTATACTGGGATTCAGAACACATGCCTATTAAGGATAAAATATACAAGGGCCCATTGTTAAAAGGTCAGATACTAGAATATACCAATTATTACTTGTTGCTTTTAGTAAGGTCCTACAAGAAAGACTCAAACTTAGGCTGAGCTTGACTCTAAGGCAGAGAGGAAAATATACCACTTTGTTACAAGCGAACATTTTTACTTATAGGCTGTAATAAAAGATGACAGAAATATCAATAATCTGGAGCCATAAAGGGTTAGAAAAGTCCCAAGAGAATATTAATGTCAATGAAGTCAAGAAATGGATAAGATTGGTACTTGGGAGAAGTCTGAACACAGGCCTTTCTCAAAAAATTCCTGCCTGCTAAGATAGGTAATAGTTATCTCATTCTACTCCCTCCACCCCCAGTGCATACACATCACCATCACTGCCGCCGCCACCACCAACCCCTTGCAAACCCAAGCTATTGTTTCAAATTGTTCTCAGACAGAAACCAAAAAGGAGACCATCAAGCTAGGAGAACAATGAGACCTATTACTAAAAGACAAAAATGCCTACATTGGAATCTAGATTCAAAGGCTGCAGCTTAAAAAATCCTCTGGCTTTGGAATCCACCCCCGCCCCCCCAACCTTGAAGTTGGCCAGTAGCAATAGATGAGAAGCTTACTAAGAATTGAAGAAAACTGTATTGTGAGAGAAAGCCTAAGTCTGGAGAACAAAGCCTAGATTACTTAGTCTTAGCACTAACTGCTGTAACAGGTAATACAGATGTTGGAGTGGCTAAACACAATAGATAATTTTCATTTTTGTAAAGTAAAGCCAGTAGTGGTGCTCTTTATCATCAGGTGGTCTTCTACAACATCATTCAGCTACCCAGACTCCTTCCTTATTATGGCTCTACTATCCTCCAGGGTCTAAGAGACTTAGTGTAGCCAGAGGAGGGAAAAAGAGACTGGCAGGCCTACGTGTTTTTTAACCAAATTGTCTAGAAGTGATACATAACACTTTCATTGACATTCCAGTGAAGACAGTCACATGATTTTACCAAGACTGATAGGGAGGCTGGGAAATGTAGTTCTTGGCTAGGTAACTACCTTCTGACTACAACTCTATACAATAGAAGAGAATTACATCTATTTGGTAGTAACCTTTACCATAGGAAGTGATTTTTCAATCCCCAATGTATCAGGAAAAAAAATGCTAAAGAAGTGTGGTCCCTAGAGGATTACCCTCCCTATTGTCCATTACAGATGAGGCCATGGAGGAACAACAGATGAGAGATCCTCCAAGAACAGAACATATGGTAGCCAGATTGGTTGATCAAAGAACTTTCTTCCCTCTCATGTTAGGAAGCCCTTGCTATTCCTATCTTGCAAGATAATCATATGTTATGAATTGACCACTGTATGTTTGCCAATATTCACATTTCCAAATATGAGTTTTCATAGCAGTTATTCTTTTCTTTTTCTGTCATTATATATTAAGTCTTTTAAAGCTAATTTTATCATGTAGCATTAGTTTATTAGACCATGAAGAATTATACCGCTTTATGATAGAGAGGCATGCATATCACCTTGTTATCCTCGACCTGGAGTTACTTGTAGTTACCTATATGTGAGCACATTTTTGGTGGTAAAAAATATTGTTGCATTCAATGGCCATAGACATCAGTGAAGGCATATGTAGGGGAAGAATGTTTGGAGACATCAAGAAAAAAACAGGGATATGTAGTATGTCTGCTGTTTCCATTACCCAGGATTCATTCACCCTTCTTCTGATAACCACATTTCTATTTTCCTAAGTCAAATCACTTTCTTGCGCCATTCATGTATTGCTGATAGACTCAACTTCTGGGTTGAGCTTGGGAATCAGTCCAGGCTAATTCTCAGCATCTCATTCTTTGGCAACATTAATTGGTTTAGGAATGGGCACTTGACTTTTGCTGGTAGTGAGGATGGTGTGGGTTCAGAGCTGCTGGTTGCTTATTTGTGAAGTTCAAAAATGAAGCAAACATCCCACATCCAAGGAAAGAGCTAATATATTGGGAAGAATATGAATTTTTTTTTTTTTTGAGTTGGAGTCTCACTTAGTCGCCCAGGCTGAAGTGCAATGGCACGCTCATGGCCACCCCAGCGCCAACCTGCTGGGCTCCAATGATCCTTCTGCCTCAGCCTTCCAAGTAGCGGGAACTACAGGTGCCTGCAACCACGCCCAGATAACTTTGATTTATTGTAGAGATGTATAGGTCTCACCAAGTTGCCCGGGCAGGTCTTGAATCTGTGGGCTCAGGCAATCTATTTGCCTCGGCCTCCCAAAGTGCTGGGATTACAGGCTGAGCCACTGAGCCTGGCCAGAATTTGAATCTTGATGACATAATTTGAATTCTTCAGTCATGTGTTGTCTAGCAAAACTATTTTAAACTTTTCAGTTATATGAGCCAATAAATTCTCTTCTTTGTTTAAGCCACATTGGGTTGGATTTTGCATCACTTGTAATCAATGGATTCTTATTGAATCAAATACTAAATTACATGAGAAATAGATCCATAAACAAATGTGGGCATGGTGGCTCATACTTGTAACCTGAGTATTTTGGGAGGCTGAGGCAGGAGGATATTTGAGGCTATGAGTTTGAGTTTGAGAACAAATATATGTAGGAATAAATTAACATAGATGTACTTGTGGGACAGATCTGACTGAAACTGAAGTGGTAGACTGTGGACTAGATCACAGGGTGGAAAGGAACTAGACTGTGGCAAGAGTTTGAAAATCAGAAGAGTTTAAACTTAACGAAATAGAAAATTTAGCCATAAGGCTATTGAAGCATGAAGAGATGTACTAAGAGTGAAGATTCAGAACAATTATTCTGGCAGGTTAGAATGGAGCAGAACAAGAAGGAAGTCAGAAAGACCAATACAGACTGTTGAACTAATCCCGGCTGGCAACATTGAAGGGCTTAGAGAGAGACCATGAAGTAGAGACAGAGCGAGGGATTTGACACGAAGCATTTTAAAGGACAAATCAAAGGCCCTGACAACTGGCTAGATAAAATGAATAAAGAGAAGGAATGAGTCAACAATGATATCCAAATAGTCAAGCTTGGTGGCAGGGAAAGCAGTGGTATCAATGAGATAGAAGGGAGATGATTTTGGAAAGATAATGAGATTGGTTTTGGACCTGTTGAAATTTGGAAGAAGACAGGATATCCAATTAGAACTGCTGAGTAGGTAGTTGTAGATGAGACCCTACAGTTTGCAATAAAGGTGACATTAAACCAGGCTCGGTGGCTCAGCCTGTAATCCCACGCCTTTGGGAGGCTGAGGTGAGTGGATTGCCTGAGCCCGCGGGTTCGAGACCCGCCCGGGCAACTTGGCGAGACCTCATCTCTACAATAAATCAAAAATTAGCCGGGTGTGGTAGTACATGCCTGTAATTCCAGCTACTCAGAAGGCTGAGGCGGAAGGATCGCTGGAGCCCAGCAGGTCGAGGCTGCGGTGGCCGGGAGCGGCCACTGCACTCCAGTCTGGGCAACAGAGTGAGACTCCGACCCCCCCCAAACAAAAATTTACAAAAACTATTTTACAAGGATATAGCTGTCAGAGATAATGATTTTTCCGATGTATAGTTGAAATTACATTGAAAACCTGGAAAATGTCACTATTCTTGGTGCCATTTACAATATTAGTGATTCATGGGAGAAGGTTAATATAACAACATTAATGGAGTTTGAAATAAACTGATTCCAACTCTTAGGGATGACTTTGTAAAGTTCAAGTCTTCAGTAGAGGAAGAACTGCAGATGTGGTGGAAAGAGCAAGAACAGAATTAGAAGAAGAGCCTGAAGATGTGACTGAATTTCTGCAACCTTGTGATCAAACGTTAATGGTTTTGGAGTTGCTTCTTGTGGACGAGTAGAGAAAGCGGTTTCCTGACATGAAAACTACTCCTGGTGAAGATTCTGTGAACATTGTTGCAGTGACAACAAACAACTTAGAATATCACATAATCAGGTGATAAAGCAACGGCAGTGTTTGAGAAAATTGACTTCAGTTTTGAAAGAAGTTATGCCATGGGTAAAATGCTATCAAACAGCATCACATGCTACAGAGAAATCTTTTGTGAAGGGAAGAGTCACTCGATGCAACATACTTCATTGTTGTCTTATTTTTTCTAATTTCCACAGTCACTTCGGCCTTTACAAACCACCACGCTGATCAGCCAGCAGGCATCAACATCAAGGCAAGACCTTTCACCAGCAAAAAGATTACAACTCATTGAAGGCTCAAATAATTGTTATTTTTTTTAGCAATAAAGTAAATTTTAGTGAACATGTCTACATTGTTTTTTAATACATAATGCTACTGTACACTTAATAGATTGCAGTATAATATAAACATAACTTCTATATGCACTGTGAAAGCAACAAAAAAAGTGTGTGTTACATTATTCTATTTGAATACACACATTGATCTAGAACCAGACCAAAACAGGCATCCAAGGTATGCCTGTATTTGAGACATTCACTCAAGCAAGAGCAAAGTGCTTATCCTCTAGTCTTTTGCTTTGTCATTCTACTAGTCGGATACCACTATCTTCTTTCCCTATTTAAACTCTCTCTCTTTTTATTTTCCTCTTAAAATCTATCGCACCCAATCTTGTTTTCCACCACTTTGGCGAGATTTTAATTGTTCTGAGTTTAATTCTAAAGGTTCAATTACCGCTTGACGTACCACTTAGTAGTTTCTGGTTTGGAAAGTACCACATTATTATCCCATTAAACGTCTTATGTTGAAGTTTATACAGTGTTTTAAATGATTTCACCAAGGAATAAGTGAAGGGTTTTTAAAGCTAGAGAAGGTTTCTGAAGTCTATATTTAGGTGAGGTGAGGTAGACTATTTGATCCCTTCATAATCCATTGTTATAGATTACACATTTATATATAATTATGCATTGAATGCTAAAGACTGTTCTAAGTTCCTGGAATACATCTGTGAATAAGGCAAAATAAACTAGCTTGACTTGTCAGTTATGTTTTCAAGGAATGAAGCACACTGAACCCCATATATATCATATGCAGCTAAATTGTATGCTATCTTGAATATGATAATGCGCAATTGTAAAAAAAATAAATATCCTATTTTAAGGTTTTTCAGTGTATATATGTGTGGTGTTTATTAAAATAACAAAAAGGGTAATTAGGCAATGCCTACTGAAGCTGATGATATTTGAGATGACTTAAAAAAATAAAAACTTGTTTATTCAACTCATATTCAAGTAGCCAGATAACTGATCAGAGCTACTATAATTCAGTATATTCAGTCAGTGAAAATATGTGCCTGGAAGACAAACATAAATAAGATAATTTGCAGTAATTTTGAATGTAAGTCAAATTTGGCTTTTGCAATAGTCATTTCTTCTGCCTGCTAAAAATTATAGCTTTTGTTTCCTTTTCCTTAAACTGCATTTCTTGCTAAGAAAATTAAATTTCATGGATCTCATTTTTGGAGAATGAACTCTTTGTACTAAAACAAATTGCAATCGTCTCCTTAATTCTTTCAATAAAATAGAACCAATTGCTCAAGTCAATTGAAGAGACAGAAATTAGCTCCATGAGTGAAATTTAACAGAAATAAATCCATCAAAAATATTAATATTTTATATTTATGTATGTACATATATGTAGTTTTATTAGATTTTTTCTTTTTGTCAATATCAAGTAACTATTCATTCAAATTGCTTAAAAAGACTGTCTATCATCTGACTCACTGCAGAAAAATGTAGAATTTAACTATATCTTTAAAATATATTTTTCATTTATCATATGACTTTTTCCAAATTGAACTGGAACATTTTAATTCACAAATTAAATTGTAAAAAGTATTTCCAATTTCCAATTAATAAGTGGAAAATCTCTGACTCAACTGTGAGTAAAGACAACTTATACTGACACTGTGTGTTTGAGTGATGATTCCAAATATGAACATGTTAGTAATACAAAGGCCAAAAGATTGATTAAACCTATATTCTGTGAGTTGTTTTGCTGTATAACTTATTTTGTTTTTCTATGTTATATACAATTGCAGTTTTACTTTAAATGAATCCTATTGTAAATTTTCATGACTAAAGTTACTTTCTTAAGCATAATAATTTGTTCATTAAAATTTAAAGCAATTTTACCTGATAATTTCAAGAAATTGTAGAATAAATTATTCAGTGTTAATTTACCTTTCTTGGATGCATATGTTAAGAATTAAACAATTCCCAAGAATAAGAAATATGTATTAAGATTTATTTTAATCATATTATTCTAGTAAAAATACCTGTAACTAAAAACATACAAACATTTAGAAATGAGAATTTGAAAGAATATTTTAATGTAGCAAGTGGGAGTGTACGTTAAGAAAATGTTCACTTTCAATATTAAATGTTATTTAGAAAATTACCCCCATTAGATGTTAGAGAGTATATAATCAACAATGTTTTGCAAAAATGTAGATTGAAGTTTGTTTTTGACTTGTTGACAATTACTGAGTTACTAGAATCTTAATAGAATAAGTTGAGTTCTTAGTGCTTAGTTTTCAAAATAATGTTTTTAAATGATAAGAACGATACTTTCTGTAATTCTATTTCCAGTTATCCTTTATTGTACTTTCTTTATTTGGTCAGCCCATGCTTGGATGCCACTGTCCTTGAAAAGCAATGGAGTCTTAAAACCTCTATATAAAGTTTTGGGGTCACTTGTCTCATAAACATTATAATGTGTAAAAAACAAATGGAAATTGTGGAGGAAAAAAACCCAAAACTTGAACTAAGAGATTTGTTTGACTGACTGCAATTCCAATAACTATACCAAGGATCTTTTTTTAATAAATCTAGTCAAGTAAATTCTAGAGCTTATATGGAAAAATAAACATGTCAGAATAGTTATGCATGCCCAGGAGGAAAAAAGATACAAGGAAATACACCAGATACTACAAACTATTAATATGCCGTAACTAAAAGTATGTGGCACTGAAGAGAATAGAATGAATAGTCTAGAGTCGACTGAACTACATAAAGACACATACCTTATGTGATAAAATGATATAGCAATAACATAAAATATACTATATGTATATGTAGTTAAGTATACTTGTAAGTTTAATTTTAAAAATTGATTGATTGCTATAATATGCATTTTATTACCTTTCCAAAAAAGATGGAGGGGATTTTCTTTCCAGACACCTGGATGGCCATTTGAAAAAATTAAATTTCTTTTACTTTTACTAGCTTTATAAATTTCTTATCCTAAGATAATACATTGATTGCTTTTTGCTCTTTTCCGTTTCCCTCAATGCATGCATTTTGCCTTAAATTTTGCCTTAGCTGTCTTCCATTAGTTGATATGGATACTACTCAACTTCACTTTTTCCCCTAAACAATCTGTTGCATTCTGCTTTAACATTGATCCAAGTTTAAAATTTATTTTATAGACCTTTCCCCCATAAGAAAGTTATTTCTTATATTGTATATCATTAAAAATTAACTAACAATCTCCAAACAAAAATCCCATAAATTACAACAGTGCTTGATGGTGAGCATTCTATTTAGAGACATTTTATTAGTTATATTTTATGTTATCTAATTGAAATCATTCACTTACCACTTTGGTGCTGTAGTACAATTTAAATTTTTAAAAGCTCTTGGTTTCAGACAGACTCTAAACAATACATTTGTAAAACTAGTTATACCTTTGACACCTGTCTTTCTCTGCTGAGGGGTATTCCTCAATTCCCTCTTTCTATATACTTTATACCAAGGAAAAATGTTATGTCTGTTCATTAAGCTCAATGTATGCTTAACTTTTTGCCATCAATTATATTTGGTTCAAATCTGACATGTTTATGTTTCTACATGCTTCCTCAAATTTTTATACATGTTAGATAACAATGATGTCATTCCATTGCCACAGTGAATCTAGCCATTTAGGTTACAAGAGAAATATGAACAATTACAATATCAAGATAACCTTATGTTATTCCTTCCTGAAATACTAACATTTTACTCTATTCTTATTCATTGCAGAAGAGTTGGGAAATGAATGGACAAGATTTACATTATATGTTGAAACGAAAATAATCACTGAAAGCCATTGTTAACTTACAATATGTTTTTGTTGAAAACACCAAGTTGAAGCAGTTTGCCTTTTTCTGCTAATTTTAATTAATGCCTTTGTGAATTCCCTTGTTTTCAAGAGATGGTGTGTTCTGAGATGGCATTCATCAGATTGTCATTCATTTTGTGAAGTTAAAGCTAATTGACAATACTATCAAAAGCAGCTTGTTTAAAAACAAAACAAAAAAATAGAGGTAGAAAAAAGTCACAAACTGTCCAGAAAGCAGATGGTTCAATATAAATAAAATAAATTATATGTTTGCCAAGCTGCACGAATTGCCTTGCCATGTGAAAGGAAAAAAAACAGTTCAAGTTTAATGTATTTTTAATAATCTAGTGGGTAAAAAATTCTGAACATAATTAAAACAATGAATAGAGTGCAAAAACAATTTGTAATATATTGTAACATAGATAACAAATTTCAAGAACAATTTAGGTGACTAATGTCATCACCTAATATCATTTATAACATATTTAAATAGGTATAAATAATATATACATATAGGTAAATATACATATAGGTAAGATATAGGCACATGTACATATAGGTAAATATGCATATAAGTAAAATATACATATTGTATAAACATTTGCATATATATATAATTCTTTTGAGAGTCGGGGTCTCTCTCTGTCACCCAGGCAGGCTGGAGTGCAGTGGCACACTCAGGGCTCACCAAAGCCTCAACCTCCTGGGCTTAGACGATCTTTCCTCCTCAGCCTCCTGAGTAGTTGGGACTGCAGGCGTGAACCACCACGCCCAGGTAATTTTTTATTTTGTGCATTTATTTATTGTAGAGACGAGATATTGCTATGCTGCCTAGGCTGGTCTTGAACTCCTGGGCTCAAGCTATACTCTTGCCTTGGTCTCCCAAAGTGCTTCAGTTAGAGGTGCGAGCCACCATCCCCCGCCTAAATTGAAAATATTTAATAACTAGAATTGACATATTACTGATATGAAGTTAAAACTCAATTTACTTCAAATGAATCCTGGAGAAATGGAGAATGAGATGGAACTTAAACTGCTTTTCAATATATATTTTCTGTTGATCTCTATTTTAATAAAATATTGCATTGCTTGCACAGTTAGTAAATTATAACATTAGTAAATTAATACATACAGTAAATTGGTAAAAATAAAAAGATAATATGCAGAAGCAAAATAACTTTTGTGATAATTGGTGTCATGGGACACAGTGAAAGACAGTTGTGTAGACTAAGATATTTGCCTTTGCCGATAAGTAATCCAGGCTATGTGTAAGTTCAAATGCACTGAAGGTGTTATGTAGAGTTAAACTTATTTTTTCCAGAAATGTCTCAATTTATATATTTAAATTAAATTACTAGATTCTCTTGTTTAAAAGAAAATAATGTTACATTGTTATTGAGGATTTTCTTTTACTACTGAGAATAATGTGGTGTTATGTTTGCCTCAGGTACAAATACCACAAGAGTGTAAACACTTTGAAAGCAGTAAACAAATATCAGGTAATGTTAAGATATTTCTTTAATTTAATGTAATATAGGTGGTTAACTTTTCATTAAAAAGGTAAATATATGTACTTATGTAGTATAGATACAAATGTGTGTATATATTCAAATAGGTACACATTTATACATGTAGGTGTATATATGAACATAATATGTGTGCATGAATTAATCCTCCTTTAAAACATCAACATTAAGAAAAAAAATCAATATTTTATACTTGAAATATAAACAGTTATAAAATGTAACCTGATATACAAACAGTCCATTAAGAACAAAAAGTTTTCTCACGGCTAGCTGAACTAACTTTTACTCATTGTTATCAAGTTAATGGTGAAATCTATGTGCCATTTCCCCACCGAGTTGATGAGCCTCATATGCTACAGCAGATGGTAGTAATGGCCCTCACAATGACAATGGAGTCACTTGGTATGACTGAGTATAAGGTTTAAACCACCTGGCAAACTAAAACGACATCCTGCCCATTTCTACATCCTAGATATGATCAACAGTAGGCTATTACAGCAATAATTAAGCAATAACTCATCACTGAAATGGTAATGCTATTAAATTTAGACAAGAAGGGGAATGCGATAGTGTAAAGCTATAGAGTGTGTTCGAGTATATTAGGAGGTAGACATTAAAAGATTGACCAAGGCAATCTTGACAATCTCAATTTTTACCTAAAGCCAAATAATTTACAAGTGTATTCACATAAAATAGGTTATGGTCCTATATATTATTTTAATATGATTTTAATACATTTTAATTGTGTAATTTGGAAACATTTTCACCAATGAATGCTGTGGGTCGAAATTTGTTTTTAAATCCAGAAAGTAAATAAATAGCTGAACGTGTCACTATTTTGCATATCATTAAACCCTACCAGATTAGACCAATCATTAAGTAAGAAAATTCTCACTCAAAATATGTAATGAGAATGGAGGGGAGAGAAAAGTGTTAAGCACATGCTATTAAAATGGTCAGTACCCAAATTCTGACATTTAGCCATGCAAACCCCCAGCCTGATGGTGACTGGGCTCAGGTAATAATTCTACTCTATCTACACTACAGCCTTATACTAACATTATTAGGTGTAAACTACCACAGTTTTTATAATTTATTCAAGTTCCCCATCCTAGGAACCTGACAATCACCCGAATGCTGTCTTTTCCCTAATTACTCTGTTTCTGTTACCAAATTCTTTTGGTTTTATATCCTTAACATTTTTCTAAAGGATTTTCTTCCTTTCATATCGACTGATAATGATAGTTAAATGAGGAGTGAGGAGTCCTTATCAGCACTACTAAAACAGTCATAACTTCTCTTTCAGTGTCCATTTCTAGCACTGTTCGTGCTTTCTCTACCTGTTCTGTAGAAAGACTAATTTAAAACAAAAGATTTTACATCTTTGGATGGTCTTTCATTACTTTGAGGATGGTATACATAAAATACGCTAGTTCCTCGGTTGTTCTAAAACATAATATAAATTACTTGGGGAATTTGCTATGTTCATCTCATTTATTCGATTTTTGGACTTAAGTCTCAGAAAGCCTCATTCAGCAGGGTCTATATAGGGCCACAAAACTACTTATTACTAAACACCCCTTTTGGTGACCTGGCCATGTTCTCCCTAGCCATTTCCCACCTTCCGAGATAGTTTCACCTTAATAGTACAGAACTTTTTGCAGTGCTTTCTCATACAATATCTTTCTTCATGCTAAGGGGAGACAAGGGAAGTACATAAATAAGCCAATAATACATCTATAATAATAAGTTTAATAAAGAAAAATAAGGGCATAGAGTATGACAAGGTTGTTATTTTTTATGGGGTTGTTAAGGAAGGCCTCTTTTTTAAGGTGACTTTTGAGCTGACAGCCTAATGAAGTAAAGGAGAAAACAATTTCTGGGTTAAGACAGTTTTCAACAAAAGGAAACACAAAGTCACTAAATCTAGAGTTCAATGGAGAATGGGTTGTGGTAGGAGGAAAAGTTTGAGATGCAGATAGATAAATCACCTTCTACGGCTATGTAAAATACAGATTACTGATAAAGAACAATTAAAGGTGCTGGATATTTTTAAAATTTATTTAAATGCATAATTTTAAAATGTGTTTAATCTATCTGAGAGAGGGAAGTCCCAGGTTCTTCCTTTGAAATAAGTTCCCAAAAGGATTATGACATATTATATGATACATAATTTTGATTTTTCTGTTTGTAAAATAAAAAGCTATTATAGAAGAGTGTCTTCCAAATTTTAGCAAGCATCAGTATGGGTAGTCTCTGATTCAGTAGTTTGAGCCTGAGACCTGAAAATCTGCATTTCTAAGAAGTTCCCAGGTGGTTCTGATATTATTGCAGAGAATGTCGAAGAATTTTGAGCCAATTAATTACAAAAACCAATTTATAATTTTAAAATGTCTAAAGGTTTGTTAGGAAGTAATTAAGGTAAGGCCTTTGGAGAGGAAGGACAATTTAGAGTTTAAAAAAAAGAGGAAAGAAAAGAAAAGAAAAGAAAAATAGACTCCTTGAAATCTAAAGAAGTCTGGTGAGGCCACAGTTTGAATAGTGAAAAGGAAGGTGGTAAGAGATGAGCTCAAATGAGACAGATTGTGGTAAAGTCAGCTCCTTCAGGGCATTGTAGGCTGTGTTAATTAAATTGATTCTTATTCTAAAAATATAAAAATCTATTGGATGACTGTAAAAGAGGAAATCACATGACCAAGTTTTAAGTGTTTGAGGAAAAAACTGAACCCATGGTGGACAAGTAAACCAAAGAATAAAATAGAGGAAAAGGAAACAAGTCCATTTCTGACACAGTTATAGTGACCCCCAACTTCATAAATACCTGTACAAGAGTATTAATAACAATAACACATTTTTCATAGTCCTATGAATTTCCAATGTATTTTTACACACATAGTTAACTGACCTTATAATTGTCACTTGAACTAGCTTGAAATTAATACCACCCATGAGAATACAGAGTGAGTTTTTGTTGAAATGAACTAAATTCTTGACACTTTATCAGCTAGATTTAGATGTCATCCTGGAGATAACCTGAGGCTGAAAGATAAAGTGAGGAAAGCCTTATGAGATGATTGAGAGTTCAAGGTAGCACACAAGAAGACAGAAACATCTAAGAACGGAAACTGAAAATTATTGGAAATTTTCAAAGAAGCACTGATATGCAAGTCAATTGTGATATAAACTGATTTCTACATCCTATAGCCAGTAATTAATATAAGATAAAATTATCAGACAAAGATTGTTCCTGGTGTAAAATAAGAGTAGAAAAGTTAAGATACACACAATTCTGATTGATCCAAACCAATCAAATCAACAAAAACTTCATTGGACTAGAAGTACATATCCTGCTTTGATGATCTCCATTACTTTGCATTTATTGTAGCCCATCTGTACCTGGCAAATGCCTAGGTCTAACATTAAGGCATAGCTAAACGAATAGCATCAATGTCCACATATCTGATTTTGTCACGGTTTAATTAATGTATGATTTTATTTTGAGAACAAAATTGCCACTGTTTTTGATAAGGTGCACACACAATAGTCTGAAAGAGCCAGACATATTTACTGAATTGATTGAGATAGTCATTTGCTTTTACATATTTTTTTTACCCACACATTAATTATTTATTTAGTACATAGCTTTTAAATGACATGAAAGGAAATCTGGGAAGAGTAAAAATAATTATTTACCTTAAATAAAATATATCGATGCCTTTCTTCTACTTTTTAAAATTTTTAGTTCTGGTAAAATAAAAATAATATTAAATCTACTATCTTAGCCATTTTTAAGTGTACAATTCAGTGCTATTGACCACATTCATATTGTTGTGCAACCATCATAGCATCTATCCCCAGAACTCTTTTTACCTTATACAATTGAAATTCTGTATCCATTAAACAATAAATACTTACTTCCCTTTTCTTCCAGCACCTGGCAGCCCTGCTCTACTCTCTGTCTCTATTATTTTGACTACTGTAAGTACTCCATACAAGTGGAATTGTAGTGTTTCAGTATTTGTCTTTTCATGGCTGGTTTGTTTCACTTTGCATAATGTCCTCAAGTTTCATTCATGTTGTAGGATATGTCAGAATTCCCCACCTCTTTAAGACTGAGTAATATTCCATTGCCTGTATACATGTACATAAAGACACACACACACACACACACATATGGACATATATACCACATTTTTAATGCATTCATTCATGTATAAACACTTGAGTTGCTTCTGTGTTTTAGCAATTGTGAATAATGCCTCTACAAACATGGAAGTACAAAAACCTTTTATAGATCTTGCTTTCACATCTTTTGTGTCTTTATCCTGAAGTATGATTTCTGGGTTAAATGGTAATTCTGTTTTTCTTTTTTCTCTTTTTTTTTTCTGAGGAATTACCATACCATTTTTCATAGCAACTGAACCATTTTACATTCCCACCAACAGCACACAAAGGTTCCTATTTCTCCACATCTTTACCAACATCACTATTGTATATTATATATTATTATTATTTTATTTCTGGTTTTTGTTTTTGATGATAGACATTTTAATGGTTGTGAAGTTGTATCTCATTATAGTTTTAATTTGAATTTTCCAAATTATTACCGTTGTTGATCACGTGCTTATTGCCCATATATATAGCTTCTTTGGAGAAATGACATTCAAGTCCTTCTCCCATTTATTTAGTTGTTTGAGGGTTTTTTTGTTGTTCAGTTTTATGAGTTTTCTATGTATTTTAGACATTAATTCATTTTTAGATATATGATTTACAAATATTTTCTGTGGTGATGATTTCTGCAGGTTTTCTTTTAGCGCTATTAAGACTGTCTTTCTATGAACAAGGTTTTTAAAATTTCATGAAAATTCAAATTGTCTATTTTTTCTTTTGTTGCCTGCATGTTTGGTGTCATGGCCAATAAATCACTGAGAACTTTATTGTTGTGAAACTTTTGCCCTCTATTTTTTCCAATAGTTTTATAGCTTTAAGCCTTACATTTATGTCATGGACCCATTTTGAGTTCATTTTTGTACATAGTGTGAGGTAAAGCCTCAACTTTATTATTTTGCATATGAATATCCAGTTTTCTTAGTATCATTAGTTTTAAAAGATTTTTTTCCAATTGAATAATTTTGGCACCCTTGTTTAAAATCATTTGACTATAAATGAAAATATTTCTGGATTCTCTCTTCTGTTCCATTGGTCTTCATATCTGTTCTTATGCCAGTACTATACTGTTTTGAAGGCTCTAGCTTTATAGTAAGTTTTGAAATTAAGGAGTATGAGTCTCCCAGATTTGCTTTTGTTTTCTAAGACTTTTCTTTTGGCAATTAGGTGTCACAAGAGTGTATCTAATTTTTTTTTTCTATTTTTCTACAAAAAATGTCTTTGGAATCATGACAGGAATTGCATTGAATTTACAGATCACTCTGAATAATATTAATAACTTAACAATATTAAATCTTCAGTTCATGAGCATGGGGTGTCTTTCCATTTATTTATAACTTTTAAATTTTTTTTCAGATATGATCTGTAGTTCTCACTGTACATGTCTTTCGCCTTCTTGGTTAATTCCTAAGTATCTCATTCTTTTTTCTGCTAAATTGTGAAACATTCATCGTTAGATTGTAAAAATGCAACTGATTTTTGTTGTAGAGTTTGTAATCCTGCTACTTTGCTGAACTTGCTTATTAGTTCCAAGTGTGTGTGTGTGTGTGTGTGCAGAATTTTTCTAAATATAAGATCATATCATCTGTGGACAGAGATAATTTTATGTCTTCCTTTCAAATTTGGATGTTGTTTATTTATTTTTAAGTTTTTAAAAACTTTTTCTCCCAAATTGCTCTAGCTAGGATTTTCAGTATTATGTTGAATAGATATGGTGAAAGCAGAAATTTCACCTTGTCCCTGATATTAGAGGAAAAGTTTTAGTCTTTCATTATTAAATATGATATTCCTGTGGGTTTTTAATATGTGAGTTTTACTATGTTGAGATTGTTAACTTCTATTCTTAGTTTGTTGAGTACTTTTATCATGAAAAGGTGTTGAAACTTGTTTAACAATTTTCTGCATCAATTAAATGCTGTATGTTTTCATTCTGCTAATGTGGTGTTTTACTGGTCAATTTTTTAAAATGTTGAACTATTCTTGCATTCTAAGAATAAATTCCAATTGACCATGGATATTTTTGTATAATTCTGACTTGGATTTTGTAAAGGACTTTTGTACCAATGTTTATAAGAAATTTTGGTCTCTAGTTTTCTTTTCATGCAAGTTTCTTTGTCTGACTTTGGTATAAAGATAATGCTGGCCTAATAGAATGAGTTAAGGAGTATTCCTTTCTTTTCAACATTTTTTGGAAAAATTAGGGAAGAACTGTTGTTAGTTCTTGTTCAAATGTTTGTTAGAATTCACCAGTGAAGCCATCAAATTCAAGACTTTTTGTCAGCAGATTTTGGATTACTTATCTAATCTTCTTAGTACTTGTAGATCTATCCGATTTTCTAGCACTGTGTGATTTAGTCTTGGCAGGTTTTGTGTTTCTAGAAATGTGTCCATTTCATCTAGGTTATTCAGTTCATTTGTGTACAATATCTCACAGTTTAATACATGATACAATACAATACATGGCACAGTACAACACACAGTACAACTCACTCTCATGTGGTGTGGTCATATACAAAAACTCTGGTCTCTAACTCCAACGTGATTCCCAGCCGTCAGCCAAAAAACGAGTGCTAGCTAGGTTAGTAGGTTACCTTCTACGGCCAGACCTTCATCAGACAGTCAAACAGAGAATGACCCATATAAGCCTAGTTAACACACCGAACCATCAGAGATAATATTTTTTTGCTTTAAGTCACTGGATTTTCGGGCATTTGCCAGGCAGAAATAAATAAATGAATCAATGGCAAACACGGCTTGGAAATGTGTAAGTCTTCCACAAAACAAGTTAATAACGTCTCAGCCGGGCTCAGTGGCTCTCAGCCTATAATTCCAGCATTTTGGGAGGCCAAGGTGAGTGGATTGCCTGAACCTGCAGGTTTGAGACCAGCCCCTCACTTTGTGAGACTTCGTCTCTATAGTAAACCAAAAATTAGCCAGGTGTGGTAGCGTGTGGTAGTTCCGGCTACTTGGAAGGCTGAGGAGGAAGGATCACTGGAGCCCAGCAGGAGGATTATGGCATGGCCTTGAGTGTGCCACTGCACTCCAACCTGGGAGACAGAGTGAAATTCCAACTCAAAAATAATAATAATGTTATCTCAGGAGGTTTCTGGAACTTTCTATGGATACTGGAATGCTGAGTGTTTTATATCATATTCTATGTTAAAGGATGTTAGTTGTGAGAATGAAAGCTAACTAGTTAAAAACTCTGAAAGTCTAAATGCTTGGCTAAATAATAACCTTTTAGGTGCATTCAGAAGCAAAAAAAAAAAATGTAAATGAAATTTTCTTACCTTTAAACACATTTTTCTAGAAGACACACATACACACCAACTTTTCTTTAGAAAAAAAATATGGCTCGACTTTCTAAGTCAAACAGGTTTTTTTTAGATATGATTATAGTCAGTATTTTCTAAAAGAGCCCATCTCTTTTGACTTTTAAGCAAAATACTTGGGCCACTTGTCCTTCCAGAGATTAGGCATTCTACTGTTTTTAAGACAGGATATTGCTGGTTTATAAGGCCACAAAGCAATTTTGGAATTTTTCTACATGGAAAATAATAGAGAATATTTACTTGGCTTAATATTGTTATCAGTAGAATATTATTACATTAAGTAAAACATATACACTGTCACAATCATCCTCAACAATTATAAGTAGAATTTTTAGAATTGGCTTTTAAAAGTTGTACTTTTACCAGATTTTCTTGGTCCAGTCCACTTTTGACAGGCATTGAGTTGGTTCCATGTTTTTACTATTGCGAATTGTATGACAATAAGCATACATATGCAAGTGTCTTTTTGGTAGAGTGATTTATGTTCCTCTGTGTATATTCACAGGATTGGATTTGCTTGATCAAATGGCATATATACATGACAGAATACTATGCAAGCATAAAGAAAAACTAAATCATGGCCTTAGCAGCAACTTGGATGCAATTGAAGACCATCATACTAAGTGAACTATCACAGAAACAAAGAGCTGGATACTCATGTTACCACTCATCAGCGGACCTTGAACACTAGCTGTACTAGTACAAAAGTGGGTCTTCCAGGTGCTGGGCGCTGCTAGAGGAAGAAAGGAGGAGAGAGGGAGGAGGACAAGTGGCCACACAAAGGGCAGCTTGTCCACTACTAAAGGAGAGAGAGAGCCAGCGAGAAACCCAGCCTTCACCTGCATGCAGTCTACTTATGTAGCAAATCCTCGCTTATAGCCTACAACTCTAAAATAAATAAAATATAATACAAAATAAAAATAAAGATAAAAAATGTCTTTGTAAAATAAAAGACACCAGGCCAGGCTGGGTGGCTCAGCCTGTAATCCCAGCACTTTGGAGGCCAAGGTGAGTGGATTGCCTGAGCCTGTGGGTTTGAGACCAGCCCAGGAAACATGGCAAGACCTCATCTACACAATAAATAAAAGCATTAGCCAGGAGTGGTAGTGTGCACCTGTAGTTCCGGTTACTTGGAAGGCTGAGGTGGAAGGATTGCTGAAGCCCAGCAGGTTGAAGCTGGGGTGGCCATGAGTGTGCCACTGCACTCCAGCCTGGGCGAAGGAGTGAGACTCTAACTCAAAATAAATAAATAAATAAATGACACTTACCAAGACAAATAAATAAATAAAAGTTGTTCTTTTGGTTATTATTTTCCTTTCTATTTCATTTGAACATTAAGTGTAATTTTCCATTTAGATTATTACGTTAAAAAATTGCTGCAAAATTGTTCATAATGAGTACTGTATTAAATTTTTTGTTATCTACAAGCCTCTAATAACTTAGTGACCACATTGTGCTTCTCCAATAAAATAACACTTCCTTCCTTTAACATATTTGATAACAATTTTTTTTCAATAATCAGAGATAGTGATCACTAAGTATACAAGTGATATGCCAAAGCAATGCATTACTTCAAAGTGGTAGTAGGAATTTCAGTTCTTTCCTTTTTAAAATAGCTAAAAATAATCCATAAATTATGAGCTCCTTGACTGAATATGACTTATATTTGGGCAAATTTAAGAGAGCCATCTAAAAGATAGCTAGCTGTTTCATTGTAGAAAAATAAGGTTTTTGTTTTCTTTTTAATGATAAACCTCAGACACCAGGAGATTAATAAACAATACAATCAAGGCAGTGAATACTGTCTGATTATTACAAGCTATTGGAGAAATATAGCCAAGCGTTATAAGACTCAAGAGACGAGCAAAGTTTTCAAAAATCCAAGAAGGGTGATTATATGATAATAAATGTTCTAAAATGAAATCATTTTAGAGGTAGAAGATAGATGTTATTCATTTTTAAAAAGCCAATAAAATGTTCTTCTTTTGGCTTAGTGTCCCATTATGTGTTAAAACCATCTGGAATTTGAACACATTTCATATCCTATTATTTTCAGAGGACTAATTATTTGATAGTATTTGTATCCTTGAGGTGTTTTAATGTTTAGTTACATCTAAGAAGCATTTCAATAAGCTATTGAAATTAACCTACTCATGGCAGCTAATCATATCTTGTCATTTGAATTCTCATAGGTAACAGAGTGAAGAAGACTGAATCCTAGAAACATATTTAAAATTTTGGAATTTACAAAGAAAAGACAGAGTACTGCCACAACTATATTTAACAAATTTATCCAATGTCTAAACAAATTAAATAAACACTATATACTATGGCTTTTGATAGCATGTTAACTTTGAGTGCTTTATATTTTTCCAAATTTTTCACAGAAAAAATTTAGATCACTGAACCTTTTAAATATCAAGTTCTTTATAACTATAAACAGAAAAGTTACCATAAAATGTATACATAGATTTTTAAAATATAATTATGCTATGTCTAACATTTAAAACTTATTTTTAATATAATAGGACCATTTTTTTTTCAAATTCTATTTTAGCATGGAAAGAGCATATTCGAGGCTCCAAATCAGGGTTATAAAAAACTACCATTCCCTGTGAAGATGGAGTAGACAAAAAAAGCAAAGGCGGAAACCATGCAAAATATTATTTTATTCATTTAATAATAATAACCCGAGCTAAAGCATTAAATGAGGAGATTAAAAGACCAGAAAGAATTTGAGACCTACTTAGGGTACAGAATTGGATTGTTAGAACACTGACTTGACAGGATTAGTAGGAAGGATTCTTTGAATATTTGGTGAGCAAATCAGATAATAACAGTTTCTGAATAATAATTGAAGTTAGCTATTTTCCAAATATTATAACTAATATTCAGACTACAAAAAACAGAAAGGAATTTTTAAAAAATGCTAACTTGCAAAATTATAAAAAAAGTAAGTAAACAAATAAATAGAAAGTTTTTCCCCACAGATCTGAAACTCAGTGATGGCCCCAAATTCTTGTGTCATGAACATTTGTTTTCAGTAGAACTATCCTCCCAGAGCTCCCAGCTGCTATTTCTACTGAAGTGAACATTGCTTCTGAACTGTTAGGTCAGTGTGCCAGTGTCCAGGGAAAATTGCAAAGAATTGCACAAGGAGTAGGTTAGAAAAAGTGTGTTTAAAGCTAAATTCGAGAAAAAGGGTGGAACTGTCTCCTTATAATTGAGGAGGGGGCCAAACACTAGAAGAAGCATTAGGCCCTGAATGTTTGAAGCTGGGTGCTTGTAAGGCTTCCTTTGGAAGGCTGGGAGCAGGAGAATTCCTTTGAAATACAACAGGGAATGGGGAGGGGGGAAGGAATTGCTGTCATAGAAATTAGCTGTTCAGAACAGCAGCAACCAGACAGTTGATTATGTAGGCAGAGAGAGTAGCCCGAGATCTCTAAAACCAAGTTTCAAGATACAAACGTTAAGTTTCGAACTTCCTTAGATTAGAGAACAAAAAAGCATTCAGCAGGAAGTGTGTTGCTCATGTGAAAACTGTTGGAGGACTGGAGTCAAAAATATGAGTCAATGCCAGGCTGTAATGGTCAAGTTAACCTCCTTTTGGTTTTTTTGTCCTTTCATGATCCATATTTCATTTGAGTTTTTTGTCCTTTCGTGAGCCATATTCGTAACTATCTCAAGCAAATTTGTTATCTCGAGGGCCCGATCTCTGCTTCCAATATGGCACCTTGTTGCTATGTCCTCACATGAGGGAAGAGACAAGCACTGTATTATGCCCCCCTTTTTTCTGAGCTTTGGTACATTTGATAGAGTCTGATAATTATTCCTATCTTCTGTTAGCTCTCCTTTCCCTTTAGAAAATAGTTCCAAAAGTCTACTAGCCTTTCTTTTGGCTTTATGAATTCTTTTGCTAAAACTGTCTGAGGAGATCATTATTTTGCATAAAAACAAATCTACAAACTACTAAGTATTATTGTATTCTTGGATTTTGCAGCTGAAAGACTGGAAGTTGACATTACTTTTCTTGAAGAACTGAAGTGTTCTGAGTCAGATATATGTAGTTCAACCTAAAAAAAAAAAATTAAAAACCTAAACAAACAAAAAAAGTCTAAATTTGAGTTAAATCACATCAGACTGAAAAAGAAAAAGGCAGCCCTGTAGGCTAATCTGGTTGGAAGAACAAAGTAAAATAAAGCCAGTTGCAAAGTTACTGGAAAGTATGTTCTTTCAATGGCATGCAGGATTGTAAATGCCATAACCATCCCCTCTGAGAGGCACTGCTTTAACCAATAATGGCCCAGATGTTTTTACTCTCATGACAGCACCACCCTATTCTTAAATTAATCTCCACTTTTCATCTGCCTCAAAAACAACAACCTTTCTGCACTTCTCTTAGATCATGGTCAAAATTCTTGAGCTGGAATTTAAACCTTACAAAAGAAAATTACCTCTTATCACTCCTCTCCAGTGAGCTCAGCTGCTGTTTGAAGTCAATAAATCTCTTACTGACAGATTATAGATGTGTTCCTATAATCAATGCATATGCATTGCAATTGCTGATGGATATCGTCACTAGTCAGGATTGAGTTATGTAGCAATATTGAGTTCCTTTTCTTAAAAGTTAAAATATATATGAATGTCAGTTTTGTGTTTATGCAAATAAGAATATTGTAATTTTTATTAGTTTTTTTCTAGAAGTTGGAACAATGATAAACACAGATTATAAAACTATGGACTCAGAATGCTTTGGAAAAGTGTAAAATAAAAATTTATTTAATTGCTTGCTTAACTGTGTCAGAAAGTTAAATATTTAATTAAAAATTGTTTTAAATATTTTTCTCTGGATATTTTATTGTCTAATATATCTTATACTCAAAATATTCCTAAGGTGTTTTATCCAGGTTGACCTAAGTTGTAACCCAAGGTGAAAATATTCCACATTTGATAAAGTATCAGTGTTCACAGAGTCAATGTTTTTTTCACTTATGCATCTTTTTTTAGAAGGAAAAATAAAATCAACACATAAAAATAATTTGGCTGACAAAGATGTGGATCTGAATATCTCAAGAATACTGAAGTAAAAGAGTAAATGAAATTGCATTGAAAATTTAAAACACTGAATAGAAATAACAGCACATTTTGCAAAAAAGCAAATGTAAAATAATGGCTCTTGAAAAAAGATGTATCTGGAATTATCTGTCAAAAATTCTGGATTAATAAAATAACAACTAAAATAATTGGCTAAAGATACATTTGCTAATTTCTACATTTTGCAGAGAGAGTGGTGCAAGTCATTATATCTTAAAGTAATATCATAGTAATCAAATAATATTGGTTGTAAATTATGTTTTCTAATTGTTACTAGTAAAAAGTAAAATTAAATGTATATCTGCTAACAGAGGTAGAAAAGCAAGCAAAAAGGAAAAAAAAATTATATAGAATTGAAAGCAATTTACGGAACATTTTTTCAAATTAATAACATGAGATAAAATAAGTGAAACTACTCAGATAACAGACCACTTAGGTTCTTTGAAATTGTCAAATCCTCTCTTATGACAACATTCCAAGAGCAGCTCTACATTTTAATGAAAGAAATGTATACTTAGGAGTCAATAGATACCCCCAAAATAACAATGTAGATAATCAAACTCATTCTAGAATAAGTCTATAGAAAATTATTTTTACTATATGTAAATAAGATACAAAAGATTCAGAAAAAGTTTTCCCTATAAATAAATATTAAGCTACTAGAAAAATTATGTATACAAACATATTAGTTTTGAAAATAAACATAAATTGGTCGAACTTTCTTTTAAAATGCAAGTCTCATATTTTATTAAATAAGATATATAACTATTCACATGTAATATACCTAAATATAGAATAGAAATGTTAAAAATTAAAGATATATTAAACAAAGCACAAGTGTAAAGAAAATATATATATATATATATATTTTTTTTTTTTTTTTTTTTTTTGCGTTGGCGTCTCACCCTGTCGCCCAGACTGGAGTGCAGTGGCCGCTCCCGGCCACCGCAGCCTCGACCTGCTGGGCACCGGCGATCCTTCCGCCTCAACCTTCCAAGTAGCTGGAACTACAGGCGTGCGCTACCACGCCCGGCTGATTTTTTGATTTATTGTAGAGATGAGGTCTCGCTTGCCCAGGCGGGTCTCGAACCCGCGGGCTCAGGCA
>CAUYQG010032112.1:0-14704 GCA_963574415.1 Tarsius wallacei | reverse complement strand
ATTTTTTCCCAATCTGTAGGCTGTCTCCCTGCTCTCTTGAAATTTGCCTCTGCCAGGTCTTCATGATCTCACCACAGCTAGATCAGCCGTGTGCTATTTTCTAACTCTGGGATTCCTACACCCTATGGGTAGGGCCAATTTAGACTCTTCACACATTTCCTATGTAATTTTAAGATTCTAAATTCTTACGGTTGACACTTTTTCCATCCAGGGTCCCCAGGAGTAGCTAGTTCCTTAGGTCAGGGATCCCCAACCCTCCCCAACCCCCCAACCCCTGCTCCACCCCGGTCACACAGCAGGAGGTGATCAGGTGGTGAGCCATTGAAGCTTCATCTGTATTTACAGTCACTCTTCATCGCTTGCATTACCACCTGAGCTCTGCCTCCTATCAGATCAGTACTGAGAAGCCTGCTTCTATTTCCAACATCCTGTCTTTGCGAAGCAGGGTTTTCTGCAATGACAGCAACCAAAACGAGATTATGGAGTAGACTGGACATAAACAACACACTTGGGATCTCCTATCACCTCCAGATAGGACTGTTTAGTTGCAGGAAAACAAGCTCTGGGTTCCCACTAATTCTGCAATATGGTGAGTTGTAAAATTATTTCATTATATATTACAATGTAAAAATAATAGATGTAAAGTGCACAATACATGCAATGCACTTGAATCATCCTGAAACTATTCCCCCAAGCCCCTGGTTCGTGGAAAAACTGTCTTCCACGAAACCAGTCCCTGGTGCCACAAAGGTTGGGGATCGCTGCCTTAGGTTAACAGCATGTGGAGTTTTTCTTCTTTTCTTTCTTTTTTTTTTTTGAGTTGGAATCTCACACGTGTCACCTAGGCTGGAGTGCAGTGGCATGCTCTGTTCATGGCCACCACAACCTCAACCTGCTGGGCCTGGTAATCCTTTTACCTTAGCCTTCCAAATAGCATGTGGAGTTTTTCTAGTCCCTTTTCCATGGATAGAATCTGTTTTCTAGAATCTTAGCAACAGGTAGGAGCTTCCATTATAGCTGTTCATCTCTACTTTAGATCTAGCTTGTTTTCTTGGAATCTGAAAAACCCAGTATTCATTCTGCAAAGCTTGTATCCAAGACCAGCTGTTCCATGAGCCCTCGTGGCTTGAGGCTACCACTCCTTTTTTGACTTTGAGGATCTCTTTATTTTTTACTACCTGTGGATTTCCCCCTTTTTTGAGCCTAATAATGTATGTAACTTTTGTTGGCATACTTTATCCAAACTTTCTGTGTTTGGAGCATGAGAAAGTGCCTTCAATTGGATTTCCATTGTCTTCAATGGACAGCACTCTACCTCAATGCATTGCCTATAGGTTTTAAGTACATGCAAAAAACTATCTGCAGTTCTCTGGAAGGTCTGCCCAGCTACTCAAGTTCATCATTTATCCTACACTTCTAGTGTGAACTTCTAGTTGGTACAGTGAGAGTTTTTTCTAGTCCCTATTGCAAAATTGTTATATCTTAAAATCCCTTTCCCTTAAACTTGTGAGATATCTCAAAACTTCAGGATTTTTTTATAGAAAGAATATGGGCTTTTATTTCAGAGAGACTTTGGTAATCTTGTCATTAATGCCACCTACTATGTGACCCTGAAAAATTCAGGTAAGCCATTTGAACCTAGGTTTGCTCAGATGGTAAATAAGGATAAAAATGTCCACTTTGTAGGGATACTGTAAAGTAGATATATTAACTATATGGGAAGATGTTTTACTTTATATAGCTTGAATAAATATTTATGGAGCATGCGCTTTAGGAAAGCATTGTATTCATGAGACTATTTACACTTAGGCTATCCAGAACCATATGTTGATTTTAAGGCACATGATTACAGTTGTCAGATTCAACAAATAAAAATGCAGGACACTCAGTTATGTTTGAATTTCTGATAAACAATAAATAGGCATGGTCCATGAATTATTTGGTACATCCTAACACTAAAAAATAATTTGTTGTTTGTCTAAAATGCAGCTTAACTGGGCATTCTGTATTTAATTTGGCAACACCATACTGTATGCACTTCTTCCAATTTCAACAATAATAGTCATTTGTGAAAGATCTCCCATACATGTATGCCAATTTTGCCATTGTCCTATATTTTCATTTATAATCTCTGTTCAAGACATGGGATTTTTTAATCAAATGTCTTGATACGGCAATTGAAGTCCAAACATTATTTTTGTCTATCTGCCCCTCCTTTGGATTTAATCAGCCATGTTTGCTATGACTTTAGTAGAGGATAGGATTTTCAACATTATTCAAGTCAATTGACTTTAAAAGGAAGGTGACTGAGCCCTTAGCATTAAGTTAAATTAGTAAGTTAGTCTTCCAGAGAAGGACATTTTCTTGTCTGTGTTTTTCCATCTGCTCTGTTGCCTCTAATGGTTACTTTAAATCACAACAACGTTACTCACTGGCTGGAGAGCCCTGGGCAAATTATTTTCTCTCTCAAGTGTCTGTTTCCCATCATAAAACCCATGGGTAACCCCTTAATACCCACTTCGGGAACTGCTGTTTTGTGAAGGAGTATAGGGAAGTAGAACAACATTGTACATACAATAGATGTTTCTGCAGGATGACTGAAATAACAAAGATTTCCAAAACACCAAATGCAGAACTGGGACATGTGCTTCTAGAGCTTAATTGCATCTGTGTCCTCATAAAGGACCCTAAAATGGTCCTTCTTGGTCTAGAAATGGAGCTGCTTTGTTAGGCTGCCCATTAAGATCTCCTCCCAACAAGTACCCCCTCCATTTATCCCCCATCCCAGGTCCTCACCCCTAAGGAGAATCCTTTATCCCCCTTCTCTCTTATGCCTTTACCTTGTCACTGGGTAGAACCTCTTCCTCTAAGCCCAGATGGGTGATGGTGTGTTCACATAAACAAGGAAAACAGGTGTTTCCCTGTAGATTTTTCTATTTCTAGTGTATGTGGCCTTAAGGTCCCTGAAGAGTTATTATCCATTACCAGGAATAAATTAAATCTCTAGAAAGTAAGAGTGAAATAAGAAAAAACTATTTACTACTTGCTTTTCTTCCCTCTATTCTCTTATTCTCAGTAACTAGAAAGCATCAATACTAAACTTAATCATAAAATTGAATACAGCTCAATTCCATGGTCCTCAGCGAAAAGCAACAGAGCCAGAGAAGGGGCTGGGAGGAGGGGGCGACAGAAGGAAAAGCGTTTCTCTATGTAATTTTCTATTTTAGAGACTAGAATCCATTTGTATTAGAATTGCCTTGCTTTGTGTGCTGATTTATCCTTGAAAAGTTGTGAATGATGGAATGCTAAGAAAACAGACCCGTATCTCCCTGACTGCTGCTAAAGTCAAAGCACTGCAGGGTCCTCGTTCCTGTCTTCATGCGTTGTGGCCCCTGACATTTTGTCTTTCTTCGCCATAGTATTTAAAGTGAATCCAAATAAAATCAAGATTCCTTTTATAGTGGGATTACTCACCACTTCTGCCTTCCAATTTCTCAATATTTTCCACTCCAGAGGTGTGCGCAGCAGAAGGAGAAAACCCCTGGGACAAATGATGTAGCCGTTCTGTGTCTCCAAATCCCTTGTGTGTGGAGATTGTGAGTACCTTACCTGTAGATGAGGTCCGTCTGCTATATCCTCCTACAGCTTGCAATAATTTCCCTGTCCTCACACTCATTCCTTCCATCATGAGCAGATTAGTATCTGACTTCACCGTGATCTAGACACTTTAGAGAAGGGACTATGTCTGCCTCTTCCATCACTTCATCTCTCACTCCTACCACAATGCCTACCATTCAGAACACAGTAAGTAAATTCAGCTATTATTTTTGCTATTGTGATAACAAATACAATCGATATCATTATTCATGGTAGTTGTGTTCTGTAAAGTCACTGCAAGCAATGAATTAGCAAATACTGACCAACTGCTCATAGAATTAATACTGGGTTAGTGCATTTGTCCATTTTGCAGTGTTATAAAGAAATACCAGGTGCTAGGTCATTTATAAAGAAAAAAGGTTTATTCGGTTCACAGTTCTGCATCGTGCTGACATCTACTCTGCTTCAGGAGAGGCCTCGGGAAGCTTTTACTCAAGGCAAAAGGCAAGGGGAGCCAGCCGGAAGTAAGAGAGGAGGAGGTGCCAGGCTCTTAAGCAATCAGTTCTTGTGGCAACTAACAGAGTGAGAGCTCAGTCATTACTGTGAGATTAGCACCAAGCCATTCATGAGGGATTCACCCCCATGGCCGAATTACTTCCTACTAGGCCCACTTCCAACACTGGAGATCACATTTCAACTTGAGATTTGGAGAGAACAACCATCCAAACTTTATCAGTTAGATTTCTATGAGTCTCTGGTCATAACGTTTTTGTCGATCAATAAATGCATAACTTTGCTTTATGCGTGTTTCTCTTTAAAGAAACCTTACTTAATACATATTGTCAATTCATTAACATTGACCTCATGACCGTGCCTTATTTCTAGGATAATGTCTTTCACTCTTCTACATTGGGCCTCAGTTCAAGTTTTGGATTTTGGATGAAATGTTTCCGTCCCTTTACTAATCTTCCCATCACCTACTGATTAAACTCCTCCACTTCCTTCAGGGTCCACTCAAATCTTATATCTTCTGAGATAAATAATTTTTTCTCTCATAAAATATAACTTCTGACCATATTTAAACAATCATCACAGAGTCATATCAAAGTTATGTAGATGTGTTATTTGTTCTAATCAGCTTATGAAATCTTGAAGTGAGAAATCATGTATGTTTCACCTCTGGATTCCCAATAGCTCTAGCATTGATCTTTACATATGAGTGATCAATAGTTGCTTTTCAAAAGTGAATTCAATTGATTTTCTCTTAGTCACTCCAGGGCTAAAAGTAGGCAATGTAAAGCAGAGATCCTCAAAATTGCATTCCCACTAGGCTACCCAACCTATCACCTCCTCTTGGCAGATCTAAGAATGCCAGGAAGCCTGGTCCTCTGGTTTTGCCCCACTTCTTCCAGGAGACCTCCCACTCTCTGCACAGGAATAGAACTGTTGACATGCTGTGGGAACCAAGACCTGACCTTTGTAAAGTATGAAATAAATAATAATTCTCTTCCTTATTAGAAATTTCTGCCAGACTAGATCTCTCAACTGCCTATAATCCATTCACTTTGGAGAGAATAAACTCAGAGAATTAATATTGGCCATTCAAAGCCTCCTCCCTCAAGCTTTTGCTTGATAGGTGACAGCATGGCACCCCTGAGACTCTCTGGCTAATGAGCTCTGCCTTCTGAGCATAGTAATGCTGGTCTCTAGGGTGCACGTGCCAATAGCAGAGAAGAGAACTTTCCCTGGAAGGCTTGAGTCAGAGACTCCAGGAAGCCAATAGGTCATAACAGCGCAGCAACAAAATGCCTGTCATCCAACTCATACTGCTTTGACCCATTTGGAGTATTGGAAGTACTTACATTTGTGATCTGTTTTATCCTCACTTGGTGAGATGATAGGGAAGTGGTGACGGTGAGCAAGAATAAGATTAGTGGGAGATTCTTCAAGATGGTTGATTACATCATACAGAGACGCCTCTGGGTTAGTACAAAGTTACCTTCAGAAAACTTTATGTGAATGCATGTAAGTGATGAGACTCTCATATAAACAACCAAACCCTCGGGTGTGGCTTGTGGAATTAGCCTCACTGCTTCCCACCTGGTGGGTTACCTAAGCAGCAGTGTACAGAAAGAAGTCAGCCCATCATTGCATGGTATTGGGGAGGACAGGCATCCCCCCTTCAGAGCACAATGAAATAAAAAATCCTTTTAAAATTCCTCAGCCCATTGCCTGTCAAGCTCTACTTTTCAAAGAGCCACTCATTCATCAGTGCTCATGAAAGAAGTCAATCTTTATTTCAAGGAATTGAATTTCAAGAAACAGCATTGCCAGAGCCATTGGCGTTCAGAACTGAAAGGGTCCTTAGCCATAATGTAGAATAGTATAAAAATTAAACCTTTGTAAATGTAAAAGTTGAGTCTCAAAGGAGACACATGTGAGTTACCCAAAGTCAAACAGCCAGGATTACTAGAGCTCAAATAGCCCAACATCCAAACCTGTATTTTCTCCACTATGCCGCTGCTGCTAGACTTCTGTGCTGGAATGTTTGTTGTTGGCTCAGACTTCCTCTTCCCTTGATGCCTACTTCTCATCTCTATACTGCCTCTATTTTCCCGAAGCTGGAATTTTGGAATCTACACTTCTCAGAATCCCAACCAGTGAGGATTTGAGCTAGGTTTCAACTATGAAAGAAAACGGTAACATCTGGAAAGTAGAGGAAAAATAGAAATAATTATGGTCCCTGTAGCAGCAGCAGGCAGTTGTATGAGTTATGTGAACTTCAGAAGATAGCACATGTGACACAGCCCCGCAGCTTTCAGGCATCTCTCTGCCAATCATACCCTTTGGTGTTGCAGTAACTAAGAATATTAGGCATGGTTTTCTGCTGTTCCTTAAACTTTCCGATTTCCAGCACACACAGTAGTAGATTTCTTTAACTTTTGCTCCCTCGGCTTCAGTCTAAAATTTCCTATATTAAATCTCCTCCTGCTTGAAATACCCAGAATGGTTTCTGAGTCCTGACTCTACTCTAACTTATACCACTTCTTTCCACAGGATAGTTTCTATATTTTTCAATTATACATGGAGCTTTCAAAGGCAATGAACAGAGTACAGAACATGTCCCAAGGGATGATGAATCATCATCAATATCTCTCTCAAAAAAGACTACTTCTCTCAAAAAGAGTTGAGACTTCTTCAGCAAAGCCTAAGTCATGCTGCTGAGAAACATGGTGCAATGTTTTAGTTATTTTTATAAGTAAAGCTAAAGATATGTGTCAAATTGTTTCCTTAACACACAGTCATAGATGCAGAGATGGTAATCTTATTGTGCAAACATGTAGATCAGAAGATGTTCAATGTTTGTGTGCCATCAAGCCCTTTGACAATCCAGAAAACCTACACATCCCCTTCTCAGACAACATTTTAAAGTACATGAATTAAATATAGTTTATTACAAAAGAAAGTAATTATATTTAAATATTGTTCTCAAAAGACTATAAGTCCAGTTTTTATATGAATATATATGTCCATACAAGGGGTGTCAAAAATAGTATACACATTTTAAGAGATGTTATCTATGTATTACTTTTCAAAGTTGGATTGAATTACAATAGCAATGTGTAGTATGACCTTCTCTCAACTGTGCTTCTGCCAATCTCTTTGACTCTTCTGCTTATTGCATGATGATGCTAGCATTCATTTGATTAATGCCAACTTATGAGCGAACATCATACTTAAAATGTGTATACACTTTTTTGGCATGCCCCTGTCTAATATTCTCTTTTTTAAATTTATATTATTTTTTATTGTTGTAGAGACAAGGTCTTGCCAAGTTGCCCAGGCTGGTCTTGAACCTCAGGGCTCAGGCAATTCTCTCACCTCCACCTCCAAAAGTGCTGGGATTACAGGTGTGAGCTACCATGCCCGGCTTATTAGTCTTTATTAACTCAAGAAGCAACAAGATGGACTGCTGCAATCCCAGCACTTTGGGAGGCTGAGGCAAGTGAAGTACCTGGGCCCATGGGTTTGAGACCAGCCTGGGTAACTTGGCGAGACCCTGTCTCTACAATAAAATAAAATAAAATAAAATTAGCTGGACATGGTAGCACACACCTGTAGTTTCAGCTACTTGGAAGGCTGAGGCATAAGGATTGCAGCAAGAGTGCCACTGCACCCTAGCCTGGGCGACAGAGTGAGACTCCAACTCAAAAAAAGAAAAAAAGATTGGACTACACCGCATATGTATTAACTAACATAATTTCCAAGTAGTGAGGATCTAGCACAAAATTTTATATAACTCTTCATCAATTGTAGTGTGATAGGCTTCTGGCAGTGACAAAGTCACCATTAGACTTTTGAATTGTCACTTTCATTCGTAAGTGAAGGAAATGATAGATCTCAATTAGAAGCTAGCAAAAATAATGCTGTCGTTATTTTTCCATCCAAGTTCATGGACCCAAGGTTAAGCAGTCGTATCTAGATGTGTGGGAGATCCATTCTCACACTCTAATGTACTTGAAGGGCATCTGGAGACTGGGGTAGACTTCAGAACCTCAGATGCCAAAACAGGGACGTGCTTGCAATCCACAGTCTATACTGTGAGTATGAAGGGAGGGAAGAATACTCAAACACAGTAAATGCAATTTCTAAGCTTCTCTTAAGTAAATATTGAACAAAGTGTCATTTTTCAATGCCAGCGTTGTCTGAGGTAGGTTAGACATGAAAGAGATGGCACCTCTTCATTGAAAGACTGGAGGTAAGGGCCTCTTAATGCATCTTCCATTCCCAAGGAGGGAAGAAATAAGCTTCCACTCTCATTGTCTGGAGTACTCATAGTTGAGATCTTAAAAATAGTTGGACAGGGAAGGGAAACATTATAAAAGTATTCCTTATTCCTGTTTTTGAAAGGGATCACCACATTTGATGTAAACATTAATTCTGATCTCTTGCCAATCCTGGAAAAGTGTGAGCACTGTGGGAACCCTTAAAAGTAATAGAGAGAAAATTTAATTTCTCTCGTGTGGTTTGAATAATATGCTAGAAATCTCACTTCCTTTGAACAACAGAAAATTGCTTGAATATTTAAGCATGCATTTGTTCTTGGGAAACAAAATGTTCAGCTTTAGTGGTTGCCACAGCAACTGCCTGGGCTAAAAATACAAAATTTGCCATAAGAAGAAAAAGTATGCACCAAGCAGGAATGGGAAGAGAAAATGGGAAATCTCCCAAAGGAAGATCATTGGCAGAAATCATCCTGCAAGGAAGGAGTTGTGTCTTGTGGAAAGTCTTTTTTCTATGGGGCAATGTGCAGTCTTATCTAGATGTGTGGGAGAAACCTGCAACCTCCTCACAACCAAAGCATTTCTTCCCCTCTCTCTTACCTCCCTGCGCCTCCTCCTCCAAATAAACCAAAAAATCAGATCTGCACTGAGTGTGGGCAGCCTACCCCTCTGTGGAGCATCCAGGTCAACAGTTCAGATACAACCAACAGGGGGTAGAGTCCCAACCATGGCATCATCAAAGCTAATCCTCTTCTCATTGCTTCTGCCTCAAGTTTGGCCTTCAGGTTTGACCACTGGCAAGATGGCTTCCTTACTATCACACACATGCGCTGGCTATTCCTGCCTCCAAGCTTTGGCTCATGCTGTGCCACCACTTGAAAATATGTGCCTGTTCCCCTTCAGTCTGTTTAATTCCTTAGCTTTGTCTGGCTTGCTTTAAAGGATAACTCCTTCCTGCAGTTTTCTGCAGCTACTCTTGTTCTCACTGAAATGCTATTTCAAAGAGAGCTGGCACCACAGATTTGCGTGCGTGCGTTTATTGAGTCTGAATTTCAAGCTCCAGGGAGCAAAAATCTTGCAATAAACTACAACTCTATTCCCTATGGTGCCCAGCACTGTGCCCAAAGCATACTTGTTGACAAAATTTGCTCCACCACTGTAGGAGAAGTGTAAAGCTGGATTATGGGGCAGCATATGCCCCTGTGGAAGGTCTACAGTTCAGAGCATGAGACTGTGCCTACAATTGCAATTTCTTGATTACATACAGCCCCAGGAATAACTTTACCTGTCTCCCTCTGCACAAGAACTCCAAACCAATTGCAAAAGTACCTCAAAGCTACACAAATGTCACTTCTACCCCTCTGCTTTTGGCTAAGGTGTATCATAGTGGAAAGAAAGCTAATTTAATAATACAGTTAGATTCCAGCACACTGGGGGATTTTTAGATCATGATGTTACACTGTAGTAGAAAACTTAAGGATTTGGAACCCGAAGAGCAAGTCTTAGGCCCCAACCCCACCCTGTCTTCTCATGGATGATAGGTCATGGATAATGGACAATGCCTGGATATCTACTTCCTTATTTGGACAAAGGGATTATGTTGCTATTCCTTTCATATGGTTACTATGAGGATCAAATGAGATGAAGGATATGTTAAAGTGCTTTGAAAAATACAGCCTGCTGTGCAATTGTCAGTATCCCCCTGAGTTGACTCTCTCCAACAAATGAAAACCTAAGTGCATTCCTCCTGATCTTCCAAGTCTATTTGTATTCTTATGTCCTTTGGGTTCAGTATAAATTCCTAAATCCTCTAACTCCTGTTAAATTATCAGGGCAATTTGCGTGGTTAATTTTGTCACAGACATTATTCTAGATGGCCATGAGTGATTTCTTTGAGACTGAAAATGTGCCCCTCAAATAAATGCATAATATGTGACATCATGATGTTTTATATTTTGCATAGCAGCTCCTGGTGGATAAAGCACTTCCCACCCAGTGAGATAGTGACTCCCACCTGTGCCGTTTATTTCCTAACATTTTGGTTGAGGAGAGTCATACTTCTGGAGGTTGTAGTTGGAAATGAAAGGAACTGCATATGAAAGAAGTACCCCATGAAGACAAAGACTGGCATCCTGCAGCTCCTCCCACTTCCAGAATGTAGTCCTGCAGGAAGCTGCAGGACGAAGGTGCCTCCAAAAGTCTGTCCAAGAATAAAGTGTCAGTGTCCCTGCTGTACCACAGCTGCACAATATGTACCCCATGTACGTGTCCTCCAGTGACATGATGAGCTCCCACTCAGCATGGAGAAGGCCTCCAAAAGATGGCCCATGATACAAAACACAACACTGGGAGGAAGGAAATGCTACCCGGGGATTCCGCGGCCTCTTGGGGCTACTTGGCACTCCCATTGCAAATCAGCTTCCTCTGGAAGATTCTTTAACTCCTCAGACCACAGTGTACTTGTATATGAAGGTTTTTGTCCATATTATCCTTTCAGAAAAGGGAGCCCCCCATGCTTAGCACACTTGTATCTTTCTTGTACTTGTAGAATAGGCATAATTATATTCAATCAGCAGTCTGAAAGAATTCATTTAAAATATCCTACACAAATGGCCTAAAATAGTCCAGGCTCTGTCTCCAGCAGTCTAGTTCACACCTAGTCTTGAGAATAATTTGAGTTATACTTATTTATTTTAAGTTATCTAATCCATTCCAATCTCAGTGTACCCCAGGGATACAGAAAGGCTAGTTCAGAAATAAGTCTACTAAATCCAGGCAGAGTCAAAATTATATTTTCTCACTTAAAAAAATTATTTGATAAGCATTTATTAAGGGATACTATGTTTCAGAAATAGCCTTGTATTGATGATAACATAGTATTCAGTGTTCAAACCTATGGGATAATGAGAGCTGGGAAGAGGGTGCTACTGTCAGAAATCAGCAATTGAGGGTGATCAGTCAACCCACGTTTTTATGGCAGAGCCTTTGTGTTCTGGAGCTATACAGGCTTGGATCTGCAACTTAGCTTTGCCATTTTCTAGTTGTATAGTCTTGATCAAATTGCATAACCTCTATGAACCTCAATTTCCTTATCTACAAAATGGGGTTAATTATGGTACCTATTTCACAGGGTTGCTGTGGGAATTAGAAAGATGTTACAAGTGTCAAATACCTAGTTTAGTGCCTGGTGTCCAGGAAGGACTCAATAAATTTTGAAGGAAAATAGATATTCACTATGGCCGACTTATTTAGATCTTATTTAACTTATTTATAAATATTTGTTTGCAATATGACAGGTACTGGATTAAGCACCAGATATTAAAATATGAGAAATCTCTGATTCCAGTTTTAGAGTGGCTTGATATTTATTGTAGTCAGGGAAGAGACTAGGCAGGAAACTACAACTGAAAACGGGAAGAATTGCAATGGTGGTCTATGCAGCTGTTATAGCAGTCTAAGGCCACAGAGAAGATTCCTGGAAGAGTTGCTGTCTAAGATAAATTTTGAAGTATCTAAAGGGTTATGTGAATGAAAACGTGTATGGGTAGAGATAAATAAAGAATATGCCAAATGCCAAACGGGGTATAGCAAGAGCAAAGACAGAAGAATGAGAGGCTGAGGACAAGGATTAACATGCACTGCATTGTTGGTCAAGGGGAAGGCTACATTCAGGAAGGGGCAGGAAGTGAGAATAAAAATGCGGGTGGAGTTAGGTTGCAGAGGCCTTACAGAGTGGGACAGGGAACCTGGGTTTTCTCTTGTGTAAGTTTGGAAGATTTGAAAGGTAATAACATGGTTATATTAGCACTTTACGTAGATTATCTGTTTTCAATCTTGAGGATTGACTCAAAGGGATAATTGGCGAGACTAAAAGCACACTTCCAAAAACTGCTGCAGAATAGACACACACACACACACACACACACACACACACACACCCCTACACATAGCATATTAAAATTGCTGAAAACCAGTAGCTAAGAGAAAATCTTAAAAGAAGCCAGAGAATAAAGATATAATACTTTTTAAGAGACAACAATAAAACTGACAACTGACTTCTCAACAAAAACAATCAATGCTATATGTAAAACACTGAAAGAACACTGAAATAACTGCTAATGTAGAATTCTACGCCCAGTAAATACATCCTCCCAAAATGAAAATGAAATACTCAAGTTGCCCCCAATTATACTGAATGTACACAGATTGATATTTCAATTAAAAATGAAAATTATCACTCTGGATAAATAAAACAAACATAGCTATATGTTCTTCATAAGAAGTATATCTTAAATAAAGACAAAGAAAGTTTGAAAGGAAAAGGATGAAAAATCGTATGCTTTGTAAACACTAACAGAAAGAAAGCACCTGAAGCTATAATGATGTCAGCTAAAATAAACTTTAAACCTAAAAGAATACTACAGTTTAAAAATAGATATTTTGAAATGCCAAATGGTTAACCCATCAATAAGATATTACAATTCTAAAATTATATGTACCTCTAATATAAGCTTAAAATATTTGAAGCAAAAACTGACAGCAGCAAAAGGAGAAATAGATGAAGTTACAATTATAGAGGATGATTTGATACAGTTATTTCACAAACTAATGGAATAAGCAGGCAAAAAAATTAGTACATATAGAGATTTAAACAACATGATTAACAAACTTGGAGATACAGATACACAGAGATATATTTCTATATAGAGGTCCCTATGGATACATAGAAGTATATAGATATGGCTACACTGCACAATATCGGAATACATATTTTTCAAGCATACATAGAGCCTTAACTAAAATTGACCATATGTTGGTTCATAATATATGTCTAAAAAATTCAAAGGACTGTTATAATTCAGGGTATACTTCCCGGACCATAGTGGAATTAAGCTAAAAAAAAAAAATAGCAGAAAAACAGATGTTTCTTAAATAGATAGAAATGAAACAACATTCTTCCAAATACTTAGTTCAAAAAAAAAATCTCAATAACAAATTTTTTAAAATATTTTCAGGTAAATAGTTTAAAAGATACATTAAACTTGAAAAACAAAATAAAAGCAATACTTAGAGGTAAATTTATAATCCTAAAATGCATACACTGGGAACAGAGAAAGGTTAAAATCTAACATCTAAATAGTGTCTCAAGAAGATAGCAAAAAAAAACCCCAAAAAACAAACAAACAAAAACAAAAAAACAAAAAAAACTCAGGAAATTAAATTAAAGGAAGTAGAAAGAAAGAGATTATGAAGATAAAAGCAAAAAACAATGATATAGGAAAATGTTTCAGAAAAATAACCATAGCCAACAGTTTGCTTTTGGAAAGGTCTAACAATATTGATAAGTTTCTAGTAAGATAGATGAATAAAAGAAGAAACAAAGAATAACCAATATCAGGAAAGAAAAGAAAAAGGAGATATCACCAAGAGTCCTAAAGATACCACAAATATGAGAACATTATTATCAATTTATGGCAACTATGATTTGAAAAATTAGATAAAATTGACAAATCCCTAGAAAACATAATTTACAAAAACTTACACAAGAAAAAAAAAGGAAATCCAGAATAATCTTACATCTATTAGGAGATAAATATAGGTAATTTAAAAATTTTTCCCCAAAGAAATTTTTAGGGCCATGTGACTTCAAGTAGGAATTATTCTAAATATTTAAAGAATAATATACAGACTTCTGGTTTCTGGTAAGGTCACAGAGCAAACCACTGCCCCCTGGATTGGAAAGACAGGCAGGTGGATGTAGAGATCACAACTTACTGGAGCATAAACCCACCAGCAGAAACCTCCATGGGAACCAGTTCTAGGGTAGAAAAACATGAACTGTAATTAATGAACTGCTGGAGGCTCTTGTGAGTTCTACCTCCAGGAGTTCTATGAGGTCACAGCAGTGAGTACTGGAAAAAGTATCCTCAGCTGGAGAAAGAGAAAAGCAAACATTTTGAAATACGCCAGAGCATTCTGTTCTTAACAAGGCCCACCCTCAGGAAAGACTATTTTATCATTTCTTTTCAATATCATAATGTAACTCCTAGCTAATGCAGGAAGACAAGAAAGAAAAAAGGCAACAGATTGGGAAAGAAAAAAATAAAACTGTCCTTGTTCATATATGATGGGATCATCTATATAAAAATTCTGGACGGGGGGGGCCAAGATGGCGACCGGGCAGCGTGGTCTGTGAGAGCTCTGCAGAAGAGGACACAGAAAGACTCCAGATCTCTCCCAGGGGGCCTGCTCCCCACACGGAACTTGTCCACGGACACCGCAGAGGCATTACAGCAGGCCTGAGGTAAAAGCGGCCGCCGCCC